>JADNYV010000559.1:0-22166 GCA_015501055.1 Mucidula mucida | reverse complement strand
GATTCTTATATAACTGTCCTGGAGGTAATGAGCAGCCTGATTTCGGAGGTGAAGTTGTCCATGGTATAAGATCAGCTGGTCATCAGGAAGGGTGCTCGGGGTGGCAGTGCTATCCCAAAGGGAAGCTGGCAGTAATCGTCGAATAGGGAAGGGAGGTTGTAAGGCTACAGGCTCGGCCATAGAAAGATCTGTAGAAACTGATGTGAAAGATACAGGACCAGCCTCACTATGCGAAGTAAAAGTCAATACAGAGTCAATGGCTGGGGTGTTTTCGCTGTTGATAGAAGCTGTGAGGCGATAGATGCCTCATCTTCACCTGATAGAGACTCGCCATCAGATTCGCATCAGTACTGGTAGCCACATCGGGATCGCATACTGATCCTCAGCTGGAAGAGATACTGCAGCTTGGGGCAAAGGCAGGTATGACGACGCCATCAGAGATGTAGCTCAGGGGGGAATCGTGAAACAGCTGTATAACAGATTCGAGGAATAGCAAAGACTCGATAAAAGGGAAAACTTACTCAGATTGATTACACAAGCCGATTATTAGAGGAGATTGCACGAGCGCAGGAGCAAATTTCAGAGATTTCGGTTGTGGAATTAAATCAGCGATACTGTAGTGTTTTGACTGCAAATTCACATAAAGGGTCACAGGGGTCTTTGAAGTGAAGCTATATATACATCATAACGGGTCACGGACCACTTTGGTCAGGCACGAGCCTCCAAATAAGGAAATTTTCAGGTCCCGCTATAGAGGGAACTGTCCAAAAAAGGCAATTTAAGGGTCGTGAAAGCTGTTCGCTGTAATTCAGACCATAATGTCCTCACAGGCTGTTGAAGTTACGGTCGAAACGCTTACGTAAATGTGGTTATGACGGGTTGCCTCCATATGTAGTGCATGAAAATACCAATTACTATCTGAGCGACGAACTACATGGTAGACGACCCGGAGCATGAGGCTAACTACATTACATATGAGAAGTCACGATCGACAACACAGACTACCCATAGAAAATATGTGTATCCTACAACGACCCATAAACTATAATTATGTACAAAACTCTTACAACAATACACAAACTACACAGCATTATTTTTTGCCGATGAATAAGGTCATACACACACATTCTCTTTATCCTTGAACCGAACGTCGTTGATTACAGTTCTGCCATTTGGTGTTCATGGTATCAGCGTGCCTACAAATAGACCATTGCGTACAACAGGTATCAGCGTGAAAGCCTGTGGTCCGTGGTGGTCTATGAAGTCTTCTTGCCCAACAACAACAGCACTAGCGTTTCAGATGATGATTTGCCTGGTAAGACATAACAGAGGCGTAGTTAGGTGTACATGTGTGTGTGCGCTCTACAGTCCAGATTGGAATGAAGTCGGGTGACCCGGCAATGAAGTTCCAGTGAGGGCAAGGTCTGCAGTGGTGGGACCAGTTTACAATGAAGTGAGTGCGCTGCAAGTGAGCCAAAAAAGAAAGTGTGCGCGACATTTCGTTGCTCTTAAATCCAAAAGAGTGATGAGAGTGGGATTCGAACCCACGCCCTTTCGGACCAGATTACTTCGTGGCAAGGCCACGTGGTTCCTTAGTCTGGCGCCTTAGACCGCTCGGCCATCTCACCGTGCTTGTTTCAGCTGGGAGGTGTTTCTGAGGCGCTGAGATATCCCTTGGACATACAGCAATTCAGCCAGCTCCCTTCTGCCCACCTTCAGGCTTTCTGAAGATGCAATGCAGAGTTTGTTTGAGAGTGTGGGTCAATTTCCCTGGTGAATTGTGTGCGGCTAGAACCATCAGTGGTCATGATTCGCGTACTAGAACGGTTGATGATGGTCTATTGTTCTTTTATTGGGTTTGATTGCTGTTCAAGAACGATGCACGGCCACAGAAAATACAAGGGCGGTATAAAGTGGCGATGAGGAAGGATCATTGGCTTTGTTTGGCTGCTTATTGCTTTCATCCCTCTGACCACCACCACGAGCATGCCGCGAAACCAGTACTATTCACTATTCTCTCCGCCGTCGTTGACGATGACCGAGCTGGTCAAGACGACGCTGGATCACGACTCGACGGATATGCTCATCGATAAATGGCTGGAGCATCGCGGGTTGACACACGATGCATATCACGAGTGGTTTCGCGACGTCCGTGAAAGAAAGCACGCACACAACCACAGCAAGCAGATCATCGTCTGGAATAAAGGAGAATTTGTCCCAGAGAACATTTTCTGCCGCACAGTCGATACAGGGCGGCTGATACCCCTCGACAGGACATGGACCACACATGTCTATCACCACCAGTCCATGCAGGAGCGCAAGCTGTCCATGATGCCCGTTGTCTTTACCATGGTGCGTCTTGTTTCCGTATCGGACGCGTATTCTCAGTGTCTACAGCTCCCAGAACTCATGATCCTGCGCGGCATGCACGACGTTGGCTGCGACGAGATATACATCATCGTCACCGATCTCAAGCGCCAGGAGATGGACGATGTTACCGCGTACTTTAAGCTAGTCTGTCGACAGGCCTTTGGCAGGACATGCAAACCATCCATGGAGCGCAAGATACAATACGAGCGTAAGGCGTCTACACTTTCCATCTTACCTTTCTAATTTCAGTGGCAGATATGCGTATCTCTCACATGCTCGTCAGGCAGCGGCGAAATCCCTGCTTTCCCCAGATCGACCTCACTCTCCGTGCTATCCTTTACGAAAAGCGCCCGCGCTTCATCGTCCTGTTCTCCCATCAAACCACCTCCTATTCACAGATCCTATTCACTCATCCCTCCTTTGTGCCAGATGAGGACGTCTTTTACGACTATCCCACCGGCTGTCCTAATCCCTGCTGCACCGAGGATTGCGAAATGATTCGCTTCCCTCGACGCGGACTCGAGACAGCCTCGGTTCTTGATATCAAACGCGGTGGCAAGTTTGGGCGCCGAATACGCCAGCGCCAGATGTGCAATTGGATCGAGTGTTCCGTTTGCTTTGACGAAGACCAGGCGTCTGGTAGTTCGAGCAGCGAAGGTTCGGAGAACAGCATGGAGTCGACCAAGGTTGTCGGACAGACGTGCAGTAAATGCAAGCTCGTCAAGTATTGCTCCACCGAGCATCAGAGGAATGACTGGGAGGAGCACCGCCGAGTATGCGTGCGGTCGACGTGAATTATTGGACTGGATTGGACTTTTCAAGTTTACTCACGTTCTTAACGATACCCATGCCCGACTTTTTTTTTTTACCTTATGTGTATACATTGTATATTTCTTTTTCTCTTGAGGGTTATATAGTACGATGTTGCTGTTATATCTGTACATTTCTGTACATCGATTCTCACAAATTACTACATGCTGATCACTACACGATGCTCCTTTCGTTGAGGCTTGCAAACAGCGGTTTGAGGCTCGAGGTACTCGGGATAATAAGACAAACGAAATGTGGCGCACGCAATTTTTTTTGGCTCAGTTGCAGCACAATCACTTCATTGTAAACTGGTCCCACCACTGCAGACCTTTCCCTCAGTGGAAAGCCGTCTTCGGGTCATCCAAGTTCATTCCTGATGAAAAGAAGGCTCTCATAATGCCCACCTAGTAACTACACTTCTGTTATGTCTTACTGCAAGGACGATTCCCATGTCACACCCCTAGCCCATGAGTGTATACGTTGTGTATTTCTCTCTTATGTGTGTACATTGTATATTTCTTTCTCTCTCTACGGTTGTATAGTACGATGCTGTTGTCATATGTGTACACTTACATCGATTCTCACAAATTACATGCTGATATCTACGCACAAGAACGAAGGTAAAGAGAAAAAGATTCAGAATAAACATCAAATAAAATACGCTGGGGCAAGAAGGACAAAAAAAGAGTGGATGTTCAGAAACGAACGGGTGGTACAGTCTTGGGTGGAACAGCCACGTTTTGACGATGAGAACGATTCCAATCCGAAAACTTGGGACTGTCATCCGCCAGGTATGAGTTTAGCATGGAGGAAAACGTCGAGCCCGTCGAGCGGTCTGCGATCTTTGGCAGCGGGCTGAGGAAGCGGACGTTCTTCGTCGCCGCCGGAGGAGGCGACGTCAGCACCTCGGTGTCATCCTGCAACATCGGGTACGTCGAGAGGCTGCTGTCACGGTTCCGCGACTCCTTCGAGTACAACGAGATGGAGGACTGGTCGTCGACGTGCGCTGAGCGCGGATCCAGCAGCCTGCTCGAGGGAATCACGCCATAGGGCACTTTCATGTCGGGTATGTAGGGAGACATCGCAATAGCGGAATCTCTAAGCTTTTCCTCGGTTGTTGGGGCAGACTCCTCGCTGCTCTCGCGCTCGTTGACGTAGCGGTGAGGCGAGGACGTGCCGAAGGACTCGTGGCCGTCGAGTTTGAGGTGGATGGAATTCAGCGCCCTGGGCGACCCGATGCGCGCTTTCATGCGACTGTTGGAGCCGCGTTTACGTCGAGGAGTGCTGTAGGTGCCCTCGCTAAACTCATCGGGGTACTCCACATTGGGGTTCATGCGCTGGTGCGCGAACATGATGCCGACAACGAGATTGGAAAACAGTAACGAGGCGCCCGACTGCGAAGATAGGGGATGTCAGAATCCGGCGCAGAAACTTTGGAGGAGAAGGGGGTGCAAACCTGAATGATGACCGTGAGGTCTTCTGAACGGCTCCCAAAGTTGCGGACGGTGTATACGGCATGAGCCACGCTGACAATGGTAAAGGCGAGTGAAGAGATGAAGGTGATGAGGAGAAGCCGGCGTTGCTTCCGAGCAACGGGTGAAGATGCAAGCGCCACGATGGGTGAAACGATGAGAATAAAGTCTGAGAGAAGTTCGCCTATACAACGCGATTAGAGCAGATATAGGAGACGCAAGAGTAGGCCTACAGGCGAGTCCAGTGATTTTCATGGGGATATCTGCAAACATACAATGAGAACGATACTTTAGGACGGAAGAGTCCAGCACATACTAGTACATTGAGGGTCATCCTCGGATTCCCAGGAGGAGTTGTGGTGGCACATGTATACTCGCTGTATAAGCAGCGCGCCCCACATCATGAGGAAGAGTATGGACGCGAAGAAGGGAATTTGACGGGAAAACAGTCCTGGCGGTGCGAGTCGGACAGTCGACAGCAACACGGCGGTCCGAGTAAACCTAAAACACGCCTCAATATTACGAGCATCGCAACCGCAGGCGCGCTTACCATACAACAGTGAGAAATGTCAGACTATCTGTCCAGTAAGCACGCAATCGCCATAGATGCGACTGCGCAAGGGAATCCACCCCTGCGATGCAAGTCAGAGGACTCCTCGAGCATCTCTCGAGACAGACGCACCTTGCGACCGGATCCAGAAGCACACAAGCCATGCAATAGAGCAGAGCAGCGCTGCAGCCACAAAACCATCATCGAGCCACATGCGATGTTTCCGTTTCTGGTACACCAGGCGGAGGATAGTGCATATCTGCGCTATGCCGTGCACGACGGTCGCAATCACTGTTCACGAATCCCTTAGTCGAAAACGCAGAAATCCAGTTGAGTTGAGTACTCACCTCGCAGTGCAAGTAGAGAAATCATAGTTTAGACAGTCGTCGTTGGTAAAGAGTGAAGAGGGAGCAATTTGGGAGCCTGCTCCCGATAGCTATGTGGGAGAAGGGAGGAATTTGAATCAGGGAAAAACGTCGCGACGAAGACAAGAGCTGAGATACAAATAGCATTGCATACGGAGAGAGCCTAAAGCAGGGAAATATACAAGCGGCATTGGGTGCCATAGGAACGCAGAGTTTTGCACCCTTGAAAGAGACGGGCGGCCTTGTGATGGAGGTCCAAAGTCAAATCCATTATAATGAATCTGCATTTGGTTGCTACGCGTTCAATTTCACTGGTGATGTCATCACAGTCAAATTCTCTCACCGCGACCATGTCCGTGCGCTATCTCACTGCGAAGGTTGCCCAGCAGGTCAGGGGAACTTCTCCGATGTGTACCTGATACTTGGCTGTGTTGACGATCCGGCAGATTGACGAGGAGCTCATGAGCACCGCGGGGGCGTTCAGCCTCGACCAGGTAGACCGCCGCGGCGCCGGCTGTTTCAAGCAAATTCGTCGTTAACAACTGGCATTTCAGCTTATGGAACTCGCTGGTTTGGCGTGCGCTCAGACGCTCGCGAAGGTGTACGACAATAAAGGGTATAATCGCGTTCTCGTCTGCTGTGGTCCAGGCAATCAGGGTAGGTCGATATACCAATTCCGTTGGGCAGTATGGAATTCAACGCCTCTCTCGAGGTGGTGATGGTTTAGTCGCGGCTCGTCATCTCAGTAAGTGGCGCAACGTTTGCGCGATCGAGTGCGTTAACGACAGATGTGTAGGTATGTTTGGTTATAAACCAACGATCTATATGCCAAAGGTATTGACCAGCCGATGTAGTTCGTCATTTCGCTCATATGATTTAAAGCCCGGTTCGAAAGACATCTACAAGGTATATCGCGTCGAGGTAGCGCAATGTGCCGACTGATTGACGACGACTATTGCAGCGACTAAAGCAACAGTGTGACAACATGAAGATCCAGACTCTTCCCCCTTCGATGGAAATTGATGGTCTCCGCTCAGCTCTTGCTTCTTCCGATGTCATCCTGGATGCTATCTTTGGGTTCTCATTCAAGGGGCCGGTTCGAGCACCTTTCGACTCTGCTTTGTCCCTCATCACGGAGTCCCATTTGCCTATCGTTTCCGTGGACATACCCTCGGGGTGGGACGTCGAACTCGGGAACGAAGCGGGCGTGGGACTGAACCCAGACGTGCTCATTAGTTTGACCGCACCGAAGGAAGGCGTTCGCGCCTTCTCGGGTACTCATTTCCTTGGTGGGCGGTTCGTGCCCAAGTACGTCTTTTTATCGTGGTTCGACGTTGGTCTTGTTCTCAAGATTATTTTAGAACATTGGAGGAGAAATATGCTTTGAATCTCCCGGCATACCCTGGCTTCGACCAAATTGTCGAGCTGGAGTCTTCGTCATCTCAAAAGCTTTGAGAAGTAATCAATTTGTATCACAATGTACAGAACTTTTTACCAACACGGTACTTCATTGAATTTGGGAGGACAACGTTCAAATTTTGGCTCTTACGAATGACGCGCTCTTACTATGCAGGATGATGTCGATAATGACATCGTTCTCAACGTCAAACGCGCTGGTCGACAGTAGTTTGTTTGATGCAACTCGAGTATTGAAAACTTCCATACAATTCGTGATTTATGTAGCTGAGCGAGGATGAAAACGACGCAGAACTACCTACGCATAGGAGTATACTTTCCATGAAGTAGAGGATTGGTGTATGTATGTATGGCGCGATTGTTTAGAGACGCACGGCTAGGACTTCATTTTGTCGGGAGCTCTTCTTCACGCCCAACGAGCTTCCGCCACGGGCAGCGTCACATCACGATCACTCTTCGTTTCTTACGTTCACACACGATTCTGCTACTATCCTCCAACAACTCTAGATTCCCTAAAACGACATGTATTCAGGAATTTCTTCACTTAAAATCATTTGCAGCACATTTCTTTCGGAAGTCAGATAAACATGGCTATTCCGGTTCCGATTCGTATATAAGGCGACCAGCCGTCCATCCACCGTCTGACATACGCCGCGCACTGTCTCCAAGCAACGGACGTTGACAGTCAACCACGCCTGCTTGCTCTTCAGCCATACACGGACACGCACAAGGACTCGGCCAAATTGGGAATTCCAGAGGCGGTGAACGATTTCCACTTTGGGAACGGCTCTTGTTCAGAGTCGAGCGTTTGCGGCGTGCCCTCCGCTATATATCAATATGCCTCAGGACGATTGGACTGGCTCTTGTTCTCGCTCCCCTTCGCTCGTTACTTTTCGCTTCGATGACTTTTCCGATCAATACTGTTTATTCTGTCTTTTCCTTCATAGGCTTCGTGCTGTGTATGATGCCTTTATCGTGGCATCTGCAAGGTACGTGATATCATTCCCTCTGGGACCTCAGCTGACTTGCAGCAATGCAGCATGGAACATCGGGACATGCGCGTTCATGCTCTGGACCGGATTCGGGTGTTTGAACTACTTTATCAATTCTGTCATCTGGAATGGCCGCTTAGACAACGTGGCGCCTGTTTGGTGTGATATCTGTAGGTTTCTGTTGTCTCAGTCATGCACCGAGCTTACTCTTGATAGCTGTTCATTATATCATGGCTCTTGGAGCCGCCATCCCCGCATGTTCGCTCTGTATCAACAGACGCCTCTATCATATTGCAACTTCGACTACAGTGAATAAGACGAGAACCGATGTATGGTTTTAGTTACTAGCTTATACCCTCTTACGATATTGACACGAACGTCTTTAGCGCCGCCGTGAGATATCAATCGACCTATCTCTATGTCTCGGTGTGCCGATTCTCTCCATGATAGCTGGTACGCAAGCCTTTTTACGTGCACTGCAAGGCTTACTAACAAACGAAACACGACAGATTACATTGTCCAAGGCAACCGCTTCGACATCTACGAAGACTACGGCTGCAATCCAGTCATCTACGATACCTGGGTCGCCCTCGTCATATACAACCTGCCTGCCATCGTCATCGGCCTCATTTCTGCCATCTACTGCTGTACGTACAACACTTTCTTCTCTTCTCATTTCTCATACGTCTTAGTGCTCAGCATCCGCGCCTTCAAACACCGCCGCGCCCAATTCAACTCCCTCCTTTCCGCGCACAGCACCCACCTCGACTCGAGACGGTACTTTCGTCTGATGGCCATCGCCGGCGTCGACGTTGCGTTCACCGTGCCCACCGCGTCACTCGTTTTGTTTCTGAACGCCCAGCCCGGTCTGTTGTCGCCCTGGCTCGGCTGGGAGGACACGCACTTTGGGTTTGAGCAAGTGAATGTGTTTCCGGCGGTTCTGTGGCGTCAAAGCGGGGTTGCGGCGACAGCGCTGGAGCTGACGAGGTGGTTCATGCCGTTTACAGCGGTGGTGTTCTTCGCCGTGTTTGGGCTGACGCAGGACGCGAGGAGGAGGTATATGAAGTTGTTTGGGGTGGCGAAGACCAAACTGGGTGCCTCGTCATTCCAGTCTTCAACAAGGTTGGTTCGTTCGGCTATTAAGAGTGTGCATTGTCTAACGATGAAGTGAAGGGAGTCGACTTCTGCGACTCAGGGGACACTACCGCTGTTCGTGAAACGAGAAAAGCCTCGTCAGATTTCTTTTGACACCATCTCGTCTTCTATGTTTCGCGGCCACTTGAGCGACAAGAGCACCGACTCCACTCGCGACTTGACGCGGCCCATGTCTCAAATAACCCTCAATGACGTTGGGGGTGCCCTCGCACCGACTGCGCCACCGCGCGCCTCAGTAGTGGTTTCTGTTCCGCTCCCGATATCACGTTTCTCCTCCACGACAAGTATGGCACTAGAGTTGGTATAAACCTGCATATCATATACCTCGTCTGCTGGCAGATTTAATTGGACTATCAAATATTGTATATCATAGCCTTTCCTTTTTCGATATCTGTCGGTTCGGTAGACAGCCGAGTAGAATTCTTGCGGATCTTGATGTCTTCTCATCGTGAACTGGCCAGTTCTACGCAAAGATGGCGAGGGGGAAGGTTGCCCCGGCTACTGGGTGATAGAAGCTTATGTGAGAGTTGCAGGGTGAAAAGGGCCTGCCAGACTTCCGACTGTCGCGATAGATGGCCATGCAGCATACTCATTTCAGGTTCCACTCTTATGACCCCACAAATCACAGAGGACCACCCCAATTTCTCATTCTAGCGGCGGTGCCACAAGCTACTGTAGCAGACGGGATACATAGCAGTACAAACGTGGTGAGTGCTACGGGCCTCACTGGGCGCGTGGTCATTGAGAGGAGAACAGAGAGAGTCAAGTCGAAGACTTTCGAAACGTAGTCTCCCCATCAGTTGTCGAGGAGTCACTGCTCGCGCTGGAGGAGAGGGAGGGAGGGGGCGAGCTGCCCCGGATGCTGGTCATCAGCGGGGACTGCTGGGTGATAATTGTCCACACCAACTATACAGTTGTGCGGGAGTAGCCTGAGGACCTCCGCGGGAGTGAAGGGTCCGCCAACCCGCCGACCTTCAAGCGGCTCGCGAGAGATGAACGGTACGTTCATCGTCGATACGATAGTACTGTAGGTATGCAGACTCGGCTAGCCGCGCAGACATGATGGTGGTCTTCAGACAAGGTGTACATTCGGAGCCTGTGTACCTATAACATCCGTGCTACGCGTGTACATATAACATAAGCGAGACATACAGTACAGTGGCTGTTCTTTCAATTTGTATCCCAGGTCATCCACAAAGTGGGTGAGCAGGAACACATAGACGTGCTCCCTTGTCATGGGCGGGGCCTCGAAGAGTAAATGCCAGCACGGCGGGCCGGTGGGGATGGCGCTTATGGGGGGCCATTTGATGTTTTCCAAAGTGTCCATGATGAGAGCTGGGACAAAGGAAAAGGCGCTTAGCACGAGTTCTACGCCTCCAACAGTTAGATAAGTGATGGAAAGCACCCAACGTTGAGCCGCTCAGGCCTCATGGAACATACCCATTCCACGTTCCCACTCTTATGACCCATAAATCACATCGATGGGTAAATGACTGGTCTCTGGATCGATGGGCCGTGCTTCATCTGGAAAAAGGCTTTATGTGATGATAACTTCTTGAAACGGTCGGAGATGAAGATAAGAAAATGATTTATTGGGTACCGAGATGAATAAATACTAAGCGCTAAAAAGAGTGCCAAAGACTGGCGAAAGACATTCACCAATACTAAGCTGGCATACATACATTCATAGGTATATTATCATTCCTCAACATCGTGTAGATCCTACGCTACGCGCTCGAGGTCTCGAGTCATCAGTCCTACCCCTTCTTGGGCGGTGTCCAATCCTTCAGCCATTCCAAAACGAACAAGATCATCTCCCCGTGGATCTGGCGTATCTCCTCCGGCTCATCAGCCAGGTTCTTATATCCCCACTCATCGTAGTGGTGAACAGCATCTACGGGACTGTTAACGCGTATTTACGAAATAGATGTAAAAACATAGCATACCTGGGATGAGCTTGAATGGCCGTACAATGGTATCCTCGCGATCTTTGGCATAATCGCTGTGGGGCGTAGCTGGCCTCCAGGGATCGACTAGCATCATGATCAGATGCTTATTTGAATCGGCTTTGAACTGAAGACACCTTCTCCGTCGATAATCGCGAGCCTGTCAGCTGCAATATCAAAGTCGCCCAGAACATTCACCGCAGTCACGTTCGGCATCGCTGGAACCTTGAAGAAGTCGCCAGGAGGATACGCCTATGTCAACCGATTAGAAATCTACGAGAAATATCAACGACGCGACCTACCTGTTTACAGAGCTTCGACTCATAAGCCAGTGTTATGTACTGCGACACAATAGACGGATACGTCGGGTCCGGAGGAGCTGTCATGAAATAGCCCCATTGCGTGCACACTTGGAACATCCAGAGACGCCATTCTTGATCGAGAGAGGTGTTTGTGTACTTGCTATCATCGTAAGTACCGAAACACTTGCAGCGTGAATTAGCCAAGAATAACCAAACGAGAAAGACGGATTACCTCTTCGATAGTAGAATCCTCAGGACAGGATGAGACGACATTCTAAACACTGTCAGTCTGCTTCCTCTAGCACGCGGAGAATACTGACCTCTTTGATCCATT
Source organism: Mucidula mucida (assembly GCA_015501055.1). NCBI lineage: Eukaryota > Fungi > Basidiomycota > Agaricomycetes > Agaricales > Physalacriaceae > Mucidula > Mucidula mucida. The sequence continues at coordinate 10,454 of JADNYV010000559.1, read as the reverse complement.
TCGCGTAATTGAGGACTGCAAAGTCGACGGTCAGGCCACCAGGTAACGAAACCATCCGCGTTGGATGTTCATATTCAAAACCTGCGGTCCCTTCCACGAGTCCAAGTCCGAAGGGAGGCTTGCTGAGGGATTCGCAAAAGTCATCAAATCCAGTGCTTCCAAATGCGGGGTCCCAACATTTCGCTTGCCAGTATCCCAAAGGAGTCTGCATAGGGAGAAATCAGCGACACTCTGAGCAAGATTCAGAGACAAACTTCGAGGATAGACGCAAAGTCATCGTTGTGTTCGAGGTCGGCTAAGCCAAACAGGGCTTTGAGCGGGCGCGCGAGGCGGCGATTGGAAAGAAGTCTGTCGACGGTAGCGATAGATTTCTGAATATGGCGCGAGCACTTGGATTCCGCGACCTGTCGAATTAGGTCAAAGTATTCCCAGTAAACAATCGTTGCGTGAGTAACACCTAAAAGAAGTGAACACGGTGATAACGGGGGGAAATCATGTAGAAGTACCACTGGAGGAGATGGCTCCGAAGACCAAGTCGGGATAGAGTATCTTCATATGCGCTGCACGCGCTCCCGCATATGAACCACCATAGTATATCCATGGCGTTCCTGGAGCCGTTAGGTCCTCGTCGATACCGGAGAATTTGATGTTAGACATGAAGTTGGCGCTGTCCGCCGCGGCTTGGTCGTTATTCAAAAATCTAGATACAGTCAGTTATATGAAGACGTGATAATAGATGATATACCGAAGGGAGTCTGTAGTTAAGTTCTTTACGGCAATTGACTCTCCTTTACGAATGTTAGCCAGAAATTTACGCAATCCGTGAGAACGCACCATAATAGCGGTGCTCGAGGACAACACCAAGGCCACCAGTCGCACGCGCCAGGATTTCGACGATGCCAGTGTCCAAGAATGGGAGTCGGTTCTGAGAATTCAGTCCGAGGATGTCCGGCAGATGATGGACGCACCTCTCCACTGGTCTCGCCACCGTCAAGAACAATAACCGGTCCGCCAGTGCCAGGCTTGTAATGCCGCGTATTTACCCAGTAGCGCTGCTGGAAGGTGTCCGTTATGCCGTCGTCGAAATGATCCAGCGGCTGCTCGAACCAATTCACGGGAAATTCTTCATTTCGGAACCCGTCTTGGGTCTGGTAGTCTTGGAAGACAACCTTGGATTTCGGTGCCCCGTGCTCCAGTTGCCACAGATTGACGCCTTGTGGACCCAGCACGCGTATTCCATCGGCAGCAGAGGCAATCCCGGCGCCAGTATTGAAGAGGACGACCGCCGCCACGGTCAACGAGACAGGTAACATGGAAGTCGGAAGTAAGCAGTTCACGCGTTCCACGGCTTAATTTAAAATGAAGGAAGGCGGCTATCGATCAGTTGCTGTGAAGGTAAAGCGTAGTCATCGGATATGGTGTAACGGCTAACATTGCCGCCTCTCAGACAGCGTAGGCTGGTCGCGGCAGCTCGGGGTTCGATTCCCCGTATCCGAAAGTATAGCTTTTTGAATTTGGGAAGTTTTTGATTGTTGTAGTGTGAGTCTGACAATGGACATGTTGGTTGCATGTGTGGCACTGGTGACTGCAGTAGTTTGCTAGTTGCTGTAAATTTCAGAACGGTGGCAATTGAGTTTTGTCTTCTATGCTAGCCCCCCAAGACGAATTGAATAGCACATGGCCACCAATGCCGACTATGAGGCAAGCGTACGAGTGGTGTACTAGTAGAACAGACTTCGCCAAAACTTACATTTCGGTACGTAGTAAGTTGAAGGTGTAACCTCTGAGGGCATGTCCGATTGACTTCCTCCGAAGCTTCTGGGAATGTCAGGATGGTGGTAAGGACTTCGCATCATTTCAATAACCCAACAGATGAGATCCGACGTTAGCGCCCTCAACGGGCCGAGCGCTTATTTATTCTCTGGACCTCAAATGACGCGGTAGTCTTTTTTGCCACCAGCTCTCATCATGGACATTTTGGAAAACATCAAATGGCCCCCCATAAGCGCCATCCCCACCGGCCCGCCGTGCTGGCATTTACTCTTCGAGGCGCCGCCTCCCAGAGAGGACCACATCATTGCGTTCCTGCTCACCCACTTTGTGGACGACCTGGGATACAAATTGACAAAACAACCACTGTACTATCGTATCGACGATGAACGTACCGTTCATCTGTCTCGCGAGCCGCTTGAAGGTCTGCGAGTTGGCGGACCCTTCACTCCCGCGGAGGTCCTCAGGCTACTCCCGCACAACTGTATAGTTGGCGTGGACAATTATCACCCAGCAGTGCCCGCTGATGACCAGCATCCGGGGCAGCTCCCCCTCCCCTCCATCTCCTCCAGCGCCAGCACTGAGTCCAGTCGTGACTCCCCGATAACGGATGGGGATACTACGTTTAAAAAATTAACTCCATGTCGTCTTCCCAATGAGCAGGCGCCCAGTGCTCACAACATTTTTACCTGTATTCTGTCCGCTTCAGTAGCTTGTGGCACCACCACTAGAATGAGAAATTGGTCGAACTTGCTTGAGAACAATATGTGACCCAGTTTGAGGTAACACTCGACGAGTCGATCGTTTATAGCCGGAGCTTGAGGGATCACCAAAGCAGGATGTAAAGAGGAGACGACCGTCGAACGCCAATTGAATCCGGAAGACATCTTAGGCGTTAAGATATTCGTAGAGGTTATGTGGTTCGTGCCACACAAACTACGAAGCGAAACATTCGTGTACAGGTCACAAGTGTAACGAAGTGTTTAGTCCGACCAAGGGAGAGGCACAGTAATACGCCGGAAAGAACATAGGTTCAGTCTACGTGGGAAGCGGTGAATTTCCTGGGCATTACGGCATACGACTCACGACTGTGGCGCAATTCGGAACACACCTGCAAATGCGAGCCATAGTTCTTCAAGTTGGAGGAACTGCAATTATCAACCCACACCGTTACTCACGTCTGCAATGAATATGACACAATTGTTTGCGCCCGGAAAAGTCGGCCATCACATAATTAAAACCAAACTCAGCATGAATGAGCCGGTACTAGTGCAAAACCGGCACGAACATTTACGGGTCTTCAGCACAGTTACAGAAGCTAGAACATACAACCTACGCATTCAAATGTCCCGGTGGATGACAGAAAGAAAACCATGAAACGGGTGCTTCTCTACTACAGCTTTTCCTTCTCGTCCTTATCGCAAGCGGGTTGTTTTACAAGCTCGTCTGGTAACTTTTCGCCTTGGACGACTTCGATTGTTGCTGGTCTCTCAGTCCGTGCCGGCTCCGTTGGAGCATCCTCCGTCAACGACATGTCCTTCGCAATCTTCTCTGCCAAGTCGTCCACCTTGTCTTCCAACGCCTTCTCTTTGACCACCCCTTCCTCTTTCTCTTTCTTCGACTCCTCCGGTGCTTCCTCCGCTTTCGATTCCTCCTTCTCTTCCTCTGCAGCGTCGTCTTCGACTCGTGGCATCCTTGTCGCTTCCCACAGTTTCTCCAGCTCTGCGTCCCACCCAAGCTCCCTCGCCAACTCTCTCACCATGTCGTCGCACTTTCCCAAAAGCAGCACATCATCTGGCCGATGCCCTAGATCCCCGACTTTCTCGAGATTGATGAGGACTCGCGGACATAATGGACTCGCCATTCCAGCGAGGGAGGCAAATGGGTGAACGGTCAAAGAAGTACCGATGATGATCAGGAGGTCGGCTAGACCAACGTTGGGGACCGCTTTAATGAACTCTTCCGGTAGCTGAAGAGGAACTGTCAGATAGACGTCGATAACATTGACGGGGAAGACCTTACATTTTCACCGAAAAAGACAATATCCGGCTTGACGAGGCCTCTGCACTTTTCGCAATGCGCGATCTCTTTCCTCATAATGTGATCCTTCATCTTCTCACTATCGTACGGCTGGCCGCAGTCGATGCACCGTTGCGACGCAAAGCTCCCATGGGCATGTATGATCTTATATGCCGGTACGCCCGCGCGGATTTCAAGCGTATCGATGTTCTGCGTAAAGCACCGGTATAGAAGGTTATGTGAAAACAACAGCTTAAGGAAGGAATGCGTGATCGTCGGCCGAAATTGACCTGGATAGAGCTCTTGGGCGAGAGTGTAAACTGCGAATACGTTCAGCCTGGCAATCTCAATGATGGAGGATGATAAGCAGCTTACATGGGAGGGGATTCTTACGGAAGAAATCGATCTCGAAGACGGCTTCTGGGTACGGTAGGCGCAATCGCGCGAGGTTGGCCTAGGGTAGATGTCAGTCAAGCGTCGTAGAGCCTCGTTCGGGTCATACATATAGCCCTTGCCGCTGTTCACTCAGCTACAGTCGGATGAAATTGCTGCTATGACTCACCTGTTTCGGGAGAGCGAAAGTCGGGTATACCAGCAGATGTGCTCACACCTAGCATTCAATCAAAGATGCTTGGAGTGAAAGGCTGAAGACCGACCAGCGCCCAACTAGAAATGAAGATTGAATAGCGTTCAGTAATTGATAAGAGCAGATACTTACCATAACAATTATATTTCGACAGTCCTTGGATTTGATGTATTTAGCAGCTTCATGCACATTGCTCTCTTTGAGAACTTTGTGCGAGTATTTTGAAGGCGGGAGTTTGTGAAAGCGCGAACTTGACATGATGGGTAGAAGCAAAGTTGGACGCGCGTGACATCACGATCGAGCCTTTCGGGTCTTGCCATCTCTCCCGCTTTGACCCAATGCATTTCATAGATTGAACCAGGCCATGTCTACGACGCGCTATTCTTGGCTTCGATTCTAATGGGGTTTGTCGAAGGTCTTCTTTCTTGACGCCAGTTAATCATGAGGCCGCAGCGGTGGGTTAAATGTTCAATTGTTCGTGTGCTACAGGTCCCAGATATCTTGAAAATTCCCTCGTTCCCTGACTTCTCGTCCTTCTATCTTCTCCCGCGAGCCTTTAGCTTACCCCTATCGGACATAACACTCCAAATAACTCCCAGGCTTGACTGCTACCCCGGAATACCTCGGGGAAACAAACGCGTCTCTTGTCCTACCGGATATCGTTCTTCTCCTGAGAAGCTTCCTCAATTTTTTATCTGCCTAGTGAAGACTGTGGCCTATTGCCATAAAACAGTGTACAGCACTCGTGGATTAGTAGCCTGGTGTACTACCAGTACCATGTTCACTCATCGGTAACGGTAACTACCGATTTACCAACTTGGGCACGTTCGAGGTTGCGGGCACGACTTAACTCCATCTCTCTTGACCTGTATTGAAGCTTCTGGTTACGGATTACGGACATTACTCCGATCGCCTGTCTTGTCTACATTCCCATGTTAATACTTACCTCGTCGTTATTCTCAGGATGGCTGAATGACGTTTGACCAAGTTCTATTTGCACAACGGACACATGTTCAACTACTGTATGTTGTCCTTGATTAGAGGAAGCATATGATGATAAAGTATGGGTTATTTCCCTAGAGCGCGATATAATAATCGCTGACGCCCAGCCGCGCTCTTGGCGAATGAAAAGAGTAAGGTTCGCCCTATTCAATGTCATCGGAAAACACATCTCCCAGTTTGTCTTTGATTGACTGGGCCATGGCTGCCAAAACGTCGCAACCAGCTTGAGAGCATCGGTAGCTGAGCCTGTCCGCAGGGTTGACTACCGCGTATGAAACCGTGTGGCACGCGGCCCACATCTGTTGTAGTCTAGCAATCACATTTGCTTGTTCAACTTCGATCAGAGTGCCCATCGCTTTCCCCCAGACCTTTTCCCACTTGGGTTCACAGGCTCCTTGGCAGCATTCAAGCTGGGAGAACTCCGTTGGAAGAGCAAGATACCCCAGTGACATCTGCGCGAGACGATAGTATCCTGCCAGCAGTCTGACCTGCTGTGCGGAGCTGATAAGAAGACGGCCGCTTGAATCAACATCGCCTTCTTGAAGGTCGGGAGATCGTAGACGAGACGCTGCAGTACTTCGAAGTAGACCTCGCCTTTGAGGGAACGAACATCGCAATCGTCTGCAAGAATCATAGCGTAGTATGCGTACTTGAAAGAAATACGCCACTGGGTTCGAAGCACGTCGGTTGTGCGAATGATGAGTTCACGGTGGTTACAGCGTTGCGCTAGTTGTATCAAACGCTTTACGAGACTCATTTTTTCCGCGTCGGAGCCTTGCAGGAGTGGTGCCTCCGTTCCAACAGGGCGCACCTTGATATACTCTGCTAGCGCGTCCAACGCCCACGTTTCGAGCGTCCTATACGCGTATTTATTGGCAACAAGAGCGACGTCCATCAACTTGCCAACGTTGGCTGAGCCTGGCCTACTGATTACCGCAAGCTCGCGTGGACTGTGGGGAAGAGGTCGCCGTACTAAGGATCCACGATACTTTGAGGCGGCGCGGAAAGTACTCACGGTGCATATAGCGCCCACAAAAGCTCTCGGAAAGCGTCGACATGCTCAAAAGGTAGAAAGAGAGGGTTGGAATCAGAGGAGCCTTCCGTCGTTCGACTATCTTTATTGAGAGGCTGGAGCATGGCCAAAAGGTAGAAAGAGAGGGTTGGAATCAGAGGAGCCTTCCGTCGTTCGACTATCTTGTATGAGAGGCTGGGGCATAGCGAACATGTCTTGGAAAAAGGACTCATGTCTTGTAAGTACGTTGGCGTGAACCTGGATGCATGTGAATTTGAGAAGGACGGCAATGGCAGCTATAACGCGTACAATGAAGAGTGTGTCTTTGACAAGGATAACACAGTTTCCGTCACCAAAATAGTACGACGCATCGTGTTTTCTCGGAGGGGTATGAGCGGACTCGGTCAAAGGCGCGTCGTCGCTGAGTTTGCGTTTCTTTTTGGGGCGTTGTGCATCGTCTCCCATCAAGTTCTATTGCAGAGGACTCTTGAACGTCTTTGAAAGTCATTCGGCAAGAGCGCACCCTGTTTCACACGTGGCCTCATGTTCTAGTCGCATGGTATGGTTCCTCGTTTGAAATGACATCGAGGAGTGCATCCTCCCAGCGAAGCCAATGGACGAAACCTCTTGATCCTTTTCCTGAAATTTGGGCTTTGTTTTCGCACGGTGGCGCAATAATCAATCAGTATCCCTGGCTACTAAGTATCAAATACTCTTCCGATTGAAAATTCAGTACGTCTAATCGACCTTCGGACAACTCAGGTGTTTATGACAGACAGTACGTACCGGCTGATTGATCTTCCGTCTTTAAACAGAAACCGACGTAGCTAGGTAACCTAGCCTCCTTTGAAACATGAGCAAGCGCGATGTAGGAGGCTAGGTAAAGCTCGTCGAAAATTTGGCGTGAACATGTTTTGTACATGTTTGGCGGGTCGGATCAGGACGGTCCGACTTCCTATATACCATATATGGTGCTTTTGCTTTCCCTCTATCTCTCCGCATCGCTTCATGGCCGTAGGCGGCCTCAAATCATTGATATAAACCGATACAACTCATTTAACTCTTATGTCTACACCCATTTCTATTTCTACGATCGAAATCCGTCTTCGTTCCATACTTGATGCCACCTCCGAAATTCTCGAACACGAGTTCTACTTGCTACCGCCAGCGCTCATTCCATTCTCGTACATTAACTCCCTTGATAATGCAACCAAGTCTATTGCCTACAAATGCTGCATCCTTGCATGGGAAGTCTCGGATCACAAAGAGATTCCTCAGTCACTGGCTGGTCACTGGTTGCCGCTCGTTACCGGTGCCCTTCCATCCAAACATACTATGTAGACTCCATGTTGAGAGAAACTCGGGTGTTACACCAGCGACGGACATAACCATTCGGTCCTTATCCTTCTCAAATTCATCGGCCACTCGTTGACAGACAAGCTCGCGGGCGTGGGGTTCCATCCATTCGAGGAATAAAGCCTTCCAGTGCCACCATATGAGTGATAGGATGCAGAGCACCCATCGCGAGTCGCGACGGTAAAAACCATTTTGATGTGCATCGAACCGCACATTGCGTCGATCCATGACCGTATTTGGGATGTGGGATTGGGTTTTGGGGTGGCCGCGGGAGTCAACGGTGCGACATCGAAGAAAGAGGAGGGCAGGGGGGGGGGAGAAGGAGGAAGATCTTGAATTATGGCATCGTAGTTATCGAGATTTAGATCATCGACTAGACCAAGAGATGTATCTGGTGCCATCATCTCCATATCTACATCCAAGATGGTGGTACTGTTAAGGCTACCAGTGGGTGGAGGAGGTGGAGAAGCTGGGAGAGATGAATGAGGCAACAAATCATCCGCGATGAGGCGCGACGGCACAATTGTCGCTTCGCCATTCACGGTCTTGGGCAGGCGTCCTTTGTGCCTCTGGCCCGACACAGAGAAGATCGACTGAGTTGACGTGTTTTCCGGAGGTGTATCTCGTGCATTAGGGGTAGAAGATGATGCATTTGTTGACTGTAATCGAAATCGGCCTCGGGAACTAGGAGTACCCATTATATGTACGCGCGAGTACAACGAAGGCTGAAGGCAAAAATTAATTACTATATACTATCGGACCGCTGTGACCCGGCGTGACGAAAATGTTCACGCCAAATTTTCGACGAGCTTTACCTAGCCTCCTACATCGAGTCTCGCTCATGTTCTAAAGGAGGCTAGGTTTTCGAGCTAAAACCGACGGTGACTGGCAGTTATTTAAAAAGACATGAAGCGTGAGAATTCTGCTATCCAAAAGCGAACAGTTCACATAATAAGTACAACGTCCATAACACTGTCCGTACAACGTCCATAACACTATCCGTACAACGTCCATAACACTATCCGTACAACGTCCATAACACTACACGAATAACTTGAAATCGAGTCGTTAGAATAATCAGTTGGACTGGTCCATTGTGTGCGCAGTGCGGGCGAAGCCGATACGCGCGTTGGTGGTGTCATATTCGGTGTAGCACCGTTGAAGGAAGGCAAACCCGTCTGAAGCAATGTCAAACTGTGTTCGATAGCCGAAGTGAGAGACACGAACTGATAAAGTCCAGACCTTGACCACCAACACTGCCAATGTCAGCGCAAACGAGATAGATCTTGTCGGCATCACCCCCGAGCATCGCGTTCATGCTGCGGGGCCAAATCTGCGCATTGTTGGTCATTTCCATGGTCGCCTAGGAGCAGTCAGCAGAATGTCCACCCTAGGATCGCGAAGACTTGCGTCACCGATCTTGAAGTTGAGGCTCTTCATGTTGTTGTACTGCTCCTCAGTGACAGAGAGAAGACCGGTCTCGCTGTGAAGGCAGTACATCAGCTTAGCATAACTGTGATTTTAGTCGACTTGCCTGTCCATCGTCGCGCCTGTGGCCTTCTGGTAGCTCTCAAAGGCATCGGAAGGGAGGAGAACGAGAGTGGTGCCGGTGTCTACGATGCCAGCGGAATTGTTCATGATGGTTTCGGAGCCATACTGAATCTCCTGGTCGACACCCCAGTACTTCGACGCCGGGCTGGTCTTGGTGATGGGGACATATGTGATCGTACCGGTGAATCTAGTCATGTTCAGTACCGAACAAAAAGACTCAATTAGCCGTACTTGGATGGGTCAGAGCTACCAAAAGTGAGTTCTCCTTTGCCGAGGTCATTATCGCCTTCGGTTGGGGCGTAGTAACATCCAATCGTTTCGACCTTGATGGTGCCTTGTTTGCGGAGGTTGTCGGTCACTGTGGGGACCGACGGGGTGTTTTTAACAGTTCCTGGAATGAATTTAAGTCGAGAAGGATGATGATAAGACTATATTTACCAGACGTAAGGTCAGCGGGGCCAATGCTGGAAACAATCACGTCAAGTTTGAGGCAACATGGAATGATCATACCCAAGAATTCCGTCGATGCCATCGTCAAAACCCTGGGTGCGCTTCGCGACACCGATGGACTGTTTCTCGATAACGAGCTCGTTACCTAGCTTGCAAGTATCGACGTCTGATACGTACACGTAAGATTTCAATACAAAAGACAGACGAGGTGGCGTACATTCTTCGCCAGAGGCCATGCCGGATCCATAGCTGACTGACTGCAGAGAGAGTGAGGGATGCTTGAGATTTAGAACAGTCAACGCACAAAAGTATTGCGAGTACTGCAAAGCGAGTCAGGTGTGAGCGAAGAATAACAAGGAAGACCTACTCTTGAGACGACGACGACGGCGAATACTTCGTAGCAGCACCGATCCAAGTGTTGGAGCTTCCGGTGTCAATGAGCAGGTTGAAAGTCTGGGCTGACTCGCCAATTTCGACTTCCATAGTGTAGGTGACCGCTAGGCGTCGAAGATGTCAGAATCCTGAGTATATATTTTCAGCCACATCCAACTTACTGGCATTGGTCACGTCGATATTGTGGGTCCCGTCGGACGGCTGGGACTGCAGCTGGGCGTATTCGCCGCGCTGGATGGGTTCCCGAGCAATTAGCGGGCCGTGCGGGTACGAGCCAGTAGCAGCCCTCCTGGCACGCTCTATGTCGCGCTTGAG
>JADNYV010000558.1:0-22182 GCA_015501055.1 Mucidula mucida | reverse complement strand
CACAAGGTTAGGTCAAAACTGGACCCCGAGGGCCCCATCAATTCAGCGTATCGTAAAGTGCCTACTATGCTATGTGTGTGTGTGTAGTGGAGGGGTGGATGGAGGTGCAAAAGGATGTTTACAAAACGCGAGATGAGGGAGGTTTTTAAGTAGAGGTTTTATTTGAACTGCTAGCTGCTGAGCGGCACGTACTGCAGGATGGTCACGTATATAGATCTTCCACGCAGAGGATGACCAACGGCCTAGGGCTTGGAGTATGGTCTCAGAGAGTCCAAGGGATGCATAGTGTGTTATACCCCCAGAACGAACCGAGTGACCACCAAAGTCTTTGCTCACCAGCGCAAAGAACTTGGACTCAAACCAGGATCTAGTTGGTACAATGCCATCTTCACGTATGAAGAGAGCCGCTCGAGCACCATGCAGCTTGTCTCTGCGGTGGACATACTGCTTCAGAAGGGTGATAGGATCAGCCACAGTCTGAGAGGTAAACAGTATGTCAGTGCCCTGATAGAAGGGATCGCTCTTATGGTAAGGCAAGCGATAGCCTGCATACCCAGTCTCAAATGTGAGGCTGGCACGCTTGATGATCTTCTTCCAATCACGTAGCTTCTTCTGATTAGGCTGCACCAGCTCTCCCATCCGGTGAACAGCATAGAAGCCGCATGACATGATTGTAGCAAAGAGAAAGTCATCATACTTGTGGGTCTGGTTTGCGACGTCCACAAAGAGCTGAAGGTGATGAAGTCGAAGAGGGGGCTTCCTAGCTATAGGATCTGCCCGGACCTTCTTTGACCCACGGATAGCGCTTGAACAAGCGCTGAAGCACGAGCGTCACCAAAGTGAGGATAAAGGTCATTGAGGAAGTGCTTAGCCCCGGTTAAGTATTTAGGAGCAGAGCCAATGAATTGGGACGTGTATGCAATGTAACGTGCTAGAGTCTCCGGAGTAGGATCCAGAGACAGATTGTGTGCTTTACAGAAGCGGGCATAATCTCTAGCCCCAGTAGAGTAGTTGATACGCGTAGAGGTCTCGATAGCATGGGCCTGCAGATACAAGACGAGTTCATCTAGTTTTTGCAAGTCCATAGGTGGGCGAGGGTGACGAGGCTGTCCGCCCTCGCCCAATGCCTCTAAAAGCACTCTCTCCATCGCGCCGGTAGGAGCTCACGAGGTGGCTCCATAGTGCGGACGCGGTAGGAGGGGAACTGTTTCTGAAAGTCAGAGAACAGTAAGCGGGACAACATGTCTGCCATCACGTTGTCAACCCCGCGGATGTGCCGCACACGAACGTCAATGCCGGTGCGCAGGACAATATCAGCAATGGCAAGCAGAACAGCATTGTGACTTGACTGTGAAGCAGCCAAAGTGTTAAACACTGAGACGGAGTCCAGACTGTCAGAATGGATTAACAGCCTGCGAGGCGGAGAGGGATGAGAGGCAGCATCATGAACAGCGCAAAGAATAGCTACAAGCTCCCTAAAGAAGGTGTCAACTCCGGTGATGGTTCGGAGTTGATAGCTAAAGCCATTCCCAGCATAGACGAAAGCGAGGCCCAGATTACTCGCATCTGTCCAATAGACCATATCAGCCTCAGAGTCATCCCACGCCTGCGCATTCACAAAGCGCACTCCGATGCAGTGTTGTAATGCATTGACAAACCAAGTGAGATCTGCTCTAACCTCAATGTTCAATGGAATGCCTTTGTACTGCAGTGTTTTACCGCTCATCTTGCGGTAGAGCTCTGTAAGTGCTGGCCGTGCCCAAGGCAGCACATTAAGAGCCCAGTTGAGATACCCACCCAAGGACTGCCACTCCTTGAGTACAGGCTTTTGCTGGGACAAGAACGACTGAATGGTGGTGATCATGTCCGCAATGGAGTCTGGTGAGAGAGAGATAGACCCGTGAACCGTGTCTAACCAGAAACCAATGATTTTTAGCTGAGGACCGTGTTCCTGCTTCTTATCTTCATATGGGATGCCCAAAGAGTCCCACAGAAGGAGAAGCTGAACTTGACGTCGGGGACGTCGCTGTCCATGAAAGAGCACCAGATTGTGATTGGTGTCCCAGCCATAGTAGTCATCCATGTAGTCGTGCAGTCTGGTATATCTAGCTCCCAAGCAACCCAGTTAACCAGGCCAGAGAACGAACACCAGCAGTATGGTGATGCACGACTGCCAAAGATGAGACGGCGCACAATGTGATAGCGGCGTCGACAATGACAACTTGTTGTAGCTGCCAAATGGGATGAACGGGGAGATTGAGGAACGCTTTAGAGATGTCGCTCTTGAAAAGCAGGATCTCCTCGTGAGGATGAGCTTTAGGACGTCATGCAGTACCTGCCCAAAGGAGTGCATATCGTCGTACTTGACTTTGGCATCGGCTCTGGCAATGCCGTCATTGAGACCATTGCCTGTATGGTCCATGACGACGCGTGGTTTACCCTTCTGCCAGACCACAAACATGGGTGACAGGCGCATTCCAGGCAAGAGCTTAAAGCCTTCTGGAAGCGCAGGGGACCAGCGGCCAGCAGCAACTTCTTGATCTCGCTGTTTGCGCAGCTCAACAAGATCGCACTCCTCAGTAGAGTAGTTGTCTCTAATCTTGTCTCTGAGGTGCGCTTCCCACTGACCATTGTGTAAAGGCCAGAACCCTTCACGGAGTGAGCGGATGATAGAGCTCACAAAGGGCTGATTGGGATGTTTGGCAAGAAGCCGCTCAAAGCGGTCAATGTCGATAGGTGTGCTGACCTTGATGTAGTCAGCTACTGCAGCAAGAGACTGCTGGATGGAGGAGTCGTTGAGAATTTGCTGAGGAGGTAAAGGAAGCGGAGGAGCAGTGTAAGTGGAAGAGATGCTCGAAGGCGTTTTAGATTGTGATAGTACATTGGTAGTAAATACATAACCGCGCTTAAAGCGTGGTGGTGGTGGTACAGCGTCTGATTCACGCTTCAACGACTTAGGCTTCATCAGCGCCGCCTGAACTCGCTCCTGAACGAGCGACTGCTCGTTTGGCTTCGAGGAGGATGAGGCAGGCTGGTTGGCTCTTGGCTGTGTGCTTTCCTCCGCACTCACTGCAAGAACCGTGAAGACGGCCTGCGGAGCACGGAGATGAGCATTTACCCAGATTCCAATTCTGGCAAACAATGCGACGACGCGTCGCAGACTGTGAGCTGCCAGAGTCAGAGGACCGCTTGCGAGGATTTGCTCCCTCAGAGGTGCGCAACATCTCAGAGAGAAGAGGAAGCTGGAGCGCAGTGCGATCATCGAGATGGAAAGGAGAGTTAGCATAGCGAATGCGAGTCTCCTTATCACAGCGAATAGGGAACACTGGATTTGAGGGTGTAGCGCGAAACAGCTCAATGATGAGCGCGCGGTAACCCCGGAGTTCGTCCTTGCGGTGAGGGTAGATGAGCCCAACACCGGTGGCATACGCATCGAAGACGCGTGTCCACTCGGACTCTTGGGTGAGGGTGCGGCGAGCAGTGGACTGGTCCTTGCGCATGATGACGTAGCCACCGGCAAAGTCCTTGGTGTCCTCCTGCTGATTTGTGCCAGAGTGAATGGAGGCAAAGAGCTTCTCAAAATCCACATACTGCTCCAGCACAATGGAGCGCCAGAAGGAGCGCGCAAATGGATCATGGAGTGACTGCATCTGACACGCATTGATGATAGCGTCGATGTCCTTCTCAGTAGTGAGGAGACGTCGAATGCGCTGAGTCTCCTCGATATGAGGAGTGAGGTTGGAGGGAGCTGCAAGCTGCGCAAGATGCGGAGCGGCAGCGAGGACTGAAGCAGAGATGCCGGACGGAGTAGACTCTGCTCCAAGGAGCCTAGAGAGCAACGAAGCTGATAACGGACCAGCCACGGGTCCGGCGGCTGAAGCGGGCTGCGCGGCAGGCGCTGTAGCAGCAGCAGCATCGAGCTGCGCTGCGAACGCGGCCCAAGCGGCCTCTTCAACGGCACGCCTTCGCGCCTCTTCTTCCAGCTCTCGTTGGAATGTAGCATCGCGCTCGGGAGTCTTATCGTGCTCGGGAGCCTTGTCCGGCTTCTTGCGCTGTTCAATGATTTGGGCGACTTGTTCGATATAGTCGTCCATTTCGCCAGCAGACGCGCCGGTTTTGCGGGCAAGCTGCAAGAACTCGCCTTGGGATTTGATAGACCCATCCGCAAACCGCTTGACAAGGTCCTGAAGCTGCTCAGCGCGCAAGCGAATCGCTTCGCGCTCGTCTGGATCCTGATCATAGGGCGAATGGGGGCGATGAGGTGAATGATTGCGAGAGATACCATCGAGCTCGTCAACATCAGACATGATCCGCTTCCTGGTTCAGGAACGTTGTCAGCAGAATGTGCACCTAAGGCTGTCTGCGCAGGCTTCTCGCCCTCTTGCTGCCTTTTGGCCAGTCTAACACTCAGAACGCGAATGCCCTCGCAAAGAGAACACCCAGGTTGTAAGCGAATAGAGGGCGCCTGAGCTGGGTACCGACCGATCCTTAACCAAGCCTATCGAACACTCAGAGAGCGAACGTCTTACGGCGCACTCAGAGAGCGAACTCGTCTATCAATCAGCGCCCTGATTTACACTCCTTGGTAGGAGTCAGGCACACGCTGTACAACCGGGTGTTGAACGCGGTCGCAAGCACAGGTTGAGCTGTACCACTGATCGACGATGACAAGGAAGTACAAGGAGGATACCGAGTCCAGGGAGGTATAGCACGCTGAGCGGAGTATTGAGCTCGATAAGCGGTGGTGAGCCGCTTGGAGAGGGATGTGTGGTGTAGCCACAGGGAAAGGACACAAAAATGCGGAGCTAACTGTGACCAGATAACACAGGTTAGCTGGAGGGGAGTGAGAGGGTGCAGAGAGCGCACCTGTGACCAGATAGCCCACAGAATGTCCTTGAGAAGGAGTCCTTTGGAAAGGAATGGGTATCTGGGCACAAAATGGGCATCAGCTCTGAAGAGCTGGATGTGAGACATTGGCACATACTGGAAGCAGGGAGAGCAGCGGGAGCGCTAGCGCTCTGGGGCCGGAGCGGACACTTCCAATAGGGTTCTAGGGTGCCAGTACATCAGTCCTGAGCAGGAGGACCGAGTAGAGCGAGTGGTGCTTGCCTGGGAGAGCAAAAGTGCGAATTCCCTCAAAATGGGCACTTTGGACCTGTCTGGACTGGTTTTGGGCTGGGTAGGCGGCTTCAGACAGTGCTCTAGAGGTGTATGGCATCAGTCCTGAGCAAGAGGACTGGAGGAATTACAAACTGCTTGTCTCTGTGAGATGATGATGGTAAGAGACAAAGAGGCAGAGTGTGTGGACTCTTGCTTAAACCTCCCAGGGCGCCCTGTGAGTGGCCTCTGTTGTTACTACAACACCAGACACAGGCTGGGTAAGTCCAGGAAGAGCCCAGAGAGTGGGCTGGCTGCAGTAGGAGCAGCAGAGAGCGAACATGATACAGCTTTAGAGTGAAATGAGTGTTTGACTTGATTTAAGCTGTCTCATTGAACTCCCTTGAGTAGGAAGTTGGGTAAAGGGGTAAGGAGGGGTGTGGAGTGTGCAGAGGCCTCTGAAAACGCTCCCTACCCTCGGAATCCGCGTTTACATCGAACAAGGGTAAAAGGACAGGTCCACTGTATAACTTGAATCACTGTTATTCTTACTCAAACAGTAATTCAAGAATATGTGTCAGTGCTGATTGTTATGAATCGCCATATTTTCACATTTCCACATCTTATCATATCTTATCGGGAGCCTTGTCTTATCAACCAACGGACCGTTTCATCATCTGTTTCGTCACCGATCATACCCCTTTTCATTACCGAAGCCGTACTCATGTCGGACACACGCCCAACACATGGATGACATCATACATGCCGACACCTCATGGACTCCCTATTGTATACACACCGCCGACACTCGTAGCACACATGGTCGTTTCAGTATTATTACTTACATGCAGTCACCACTTGTATTTAATGGTTTCACGGACTAGTAGCATACAACACTGGGTCAAGGGCGTGGAGCATCCCTAGTGGAAACGCGTATGGACAAGGAGCTTCAAACACAGACTTACTAGTATATAAGCAGTAGTGTAGTATCATTGTACTTTAGTTCCGATCTCGTTTATACACCTGGCCTAGCCTAGTCTTACGAACGCGAACGTCTTCTCCCTTAGTTCTTGTTGTGGTACCTGGTTGAGTCTCGTGGCTTAGTCAGTCGCTAACAGAAGATCGGAACTACTTTCTACCACCTACCACACATCCCTGATCGTCGATCAGCACTTTGCTGTTTGATCATCGCACATTTCCCTATCCCCTTTCCCTGTTTACAGATCAACGGATTCCTAATTCCAGCGCACGTCCGCATACTGTGTATTGGTCCCAGTAGCGCCGGCTAACAGTTAGAGATAACTGCCTCGGGTGCTGGAAGTAGCCGCTCTCACGAGAACGAACTTTTGGCAGTTGCACTTCAGTGGGCGCTGTTTACGGGTCAACCCCCGTTCCCAGGAAAACTTCGGCTTACCTCACACCAGAGGGACGTCGGCTGGGCAATTACGAACTTGTGACGAGCTCTTGGGCTCCGTAGATACGTAGTCAGTAGTCGGTAAAATAGCGTAGACAGTTACGATACCTACCTACTTTACTTACCTTACGATACACATCATCATTCCCCACCCTACCAAGTCCTGGATTCTATTTCAGATCTAGGCGACTCCTCCTTATTCATCCAAACCTCTATTCCCTCACCCGTTTCATCCAAATCCGCATCACCCATATCCCCACTTTCACCCTTTCACTCTCCGATCCTATCACCCCGATTCATCGTGTCCAACGAAGCACCCGAAGCCGCTCATCACACATCCGCTCATCACGCCAATGACAAAACCAAAGGCCGATCCCTTGTCAACAAGCCTTACAACTATGACGGGGACAAGTCCAAGTACAAGAGCTGGTGGCGATCGATGTTCACATACATCCGTGACAAGAAGAACAACCTCACATCTGACTCCGAAAGGATCAATGTTGTTCTCTCCTACATCCGAGGAGATCATGTAGATGCATGGGTCCAGAACTACTCGGACCAGAACTTCGATGAGGAAGAAGAGGAATGGACAGTCTCTTAGACGGAGTTCAAGGAAGACTTGAAGGAGCGATTTGTGGATTCCAACCTCGCGCGAGACGCGCAAGACCAGATCGAGCGGTTGCGCCAGGGGCAAGACACCGCTCAAGATTTCTTCCAGAAGTTCGAGGTCCTGCTCACTCAGGCAGGATACTCAAAGGATGACGCATTCGTCGTACGACTTCTCGAGACCAATGTCAACGAGAAGATCATCGACCAGATCTATGGCAGCCGAGACGGGTTGCCAGAGAAGTACAAGGATTGGAAGGCACAGATCCTTCAGATCGATCAGCTGTGGAGAAGGCGGGCGGCGAGCAAGAGGTCCGGCATGCAGTCCCGGCCTCAAGCTCCGCAGGTGGCTACATCGAGAGCTAATCCTACGAACCCACCTCCAACGCCGATCACACGACGAGATGCCACCGGCGTTACCTATGGAGGAGCCGGCAGGCCGATGGACATCGACAATGCACGTCGAAGGGGACTCTGCTTCAGCTGTGGCGAACACGGCCATGTCAGCAGGTTTTGTCCCAAGAAGGGTCGACCCCAGACAATTCGGGGCCTATGGACCAAAATGAATGACAAAGAGAAGAGGAAGCTGGCCGAAGAGTTGGGTTTTGCGAAGCTCCCGCAGTAGACGCAGTCCTGCCGGAGCAGTCATCAAGGAAAGGGTCGTCAGATGCAGATTCTATTTACAGTACGGGTACTGAAACATCTAAAATATCATCGACAACTTTACCACCAAAACCTGCGAAAGAAAGATTTGAGCCAAATATGCCCGAGTGGATCGCACAACGGCTAAGAGAGGATGACGTGCCGAGAGCAGTGGGAATTTTGAGAGCATGGATGCCGGAGCAGAGAGAAAGAGAAGCGACGAAGGAGAAGGTGATGGCGATCAGAGCATTGACAAAGGAAGCTGCGGTGGAAGTTGTGACGGAGTTAAAAAAGTTGAGGAAGTATATCCGGGGAACAAAGGGGCAGGACATGAAACTTGACGTGTCAAGAGCAGTGGGAATTCTGAGAGCATGGATGCCGGAGCAGAGAGAAAGAGAAGCGACGAAGGAGAAGGTGATGGCGATCAGAGCATTGACAAAGGAAGCTGCGGTGGAAGTTGTGACGGAGTTGAAAAAGTCGAGGAAGTACATCTGGGGAACAAAGGGGCAGGACATGAAACTCCGAGTAACCATAGAGAGCGTACACACAGGCTCTGAATGGGAAACGAGTGCCCTCCTTGACAGTGGAGCAACGGGTTCTTGCGTCAATAAAGAATTCGTCGAGAAGAACGGACTCCCGATCAAGGAGTTACCGGTCAAGCTCCCTGTCTACAATGCGGATGGAACCCTAAACGAGGGAGGAGCAATCGAAGGTTTTGTGGAGGTTCGGATGAAGATCGGTGATCACGCAGAAAAGATCGAGTTGGCCGTCACCAATCTTGGCAAAACAAGCATCTTTTTGGGGCTAGATTGGTTACGATATCACAACCCCACGATCAACTGGACGGAATCCACGTTGACTTTTGATCGATGCCCAGACCGTTGCGGCTATCTACCCGAGTACGACTCACCGGAAGATGAAGGAGAAGACGTAGAAGAGAAGTTGGAAGAGGGAGAGCGTTTGTTCTGGATGGACTGGGACAACTATCGCAAAAGCGGTGAAAAGCTGAGATCACAACAGCCTTCATCCGCTGCTGCACCTTACATCGAGGAATTTTCCGATGTATTCAGCAAGGCGGACTTTGACAAGTTACCGGAGCAAAGACCCTGGGATCACGCGATAGAACTTACGCCTGGTTCCAAACCAGTTGACTGCAAGGTTTATCCCCTTAGTCCATCCGAGCAGAAGGCGTTAGATGAGTTCCTGGAAGAAAACATATGGACGGGACGTATACGGCCATCAATTTCACCTATGGCATCACCCTTCTTCTTTGTCAAAAAGAAGGATGGAAGCCTTCGGCCAGTACAGGATTATCGGAAGTTGAACGACATGACAATCAAGAACCGATACCCCTTGCCGTTGATTCAGGAGCTTATCGACAAGCTGAAGGGAGCAAAGGTTTTCACAAAGATGGATGTCCGATGGGGTTACAATAACATCCGGATCAAAGAAGGTGATGAGTGGAAAGCGGCGTTTAGAACAAACCGAGGCCTGTTCGAGCCCTCAGTCATGTTCTTCGGACTTACAAACTCGCCGGCAACGTTCCAATCGTTCATGAATCATATTCTGAAGGAGTTGATCGATGAAGGACATGTTATAGTTTACTTAGACGACATACTTATCTTTACGAACACATTGGAAGAACATAGGCATATTGTACGACAAGTATTAGAGATATTGCGAGTAAATAAGTTGTATCTAAAACCCGAGAAATGTAGTTTTGAGGCACATACTGTAGATTACTTGGGAGTTATTGTTGGAGGAGGAGAAGTGAAGATGGATCCGGCAAAAGTGGCCGTAGTGAAGGAATGGAAGGAGCCGACGAAGAAGAAGGAAGTACAGTCATCGATGTAAACGCGGATTCCAAGGGTAGGGAGCGTTTTCAGAGGCCTCTGCACACTCCACACCCCACCTTACCCCTTTACCCAACTTCCTACTCAAGAGAGTTCAATGAGACAGCTTAAATCAAGTCAAACACTCATTTCACTTTAAAGCTGTATCATGTTCGCTCTCTGCTGCTCCTACTGCAGCGAGCCCACTCTCTGGGCTCTTCCTGGACTTACCCAGCCTGTGTCTGGTGTTGTAGTAACAACAGAGGCCACTCACAGGGCGCCCTGGGAGGTTTAAGCAAGAGTCCACACACTCTGCCTCTTTGTCTCTTACCATCATCATCTCACAGAGACAAGCAGTTTGTGATTCCTCCAGTCCTCTTGCTCAGGACTGATGCCATACACCTCTAGAGCACTGTCTGAAGCCGCCTACCCAGCCCAAAACCAGTCCAGACAGGTCCAAAGTGCCCATTTTGAGGGAATTCGCACTTTTGCTCTCCCAGGCAAGCACCACTCGCTCTACTCGGTCCTCCTGCTCAGGACTGATGTACTGGCACCCTAGAACCCTATTGGAAGTGTCCGCTCCGGCCCCAGAGCGCTAGCGCTCCCGCTGCTCTCCCTGCTTCCAGTATGTGCCAATGTCTCACATCCAGCTCTTCAGAGCTGATGCCCATTTTGTGCCCAGATACCCATTCCTTTCCAAAGGACTCCTTCTCAAGGACATTCTGTGGGCTATCTGGTCACAGGTGCGCTCTCTGCACCCTCTCACTCCCCTCCAGCTAACCTGTGTTATCTGGTCACAGTTAGCTCCGCATTTTTGTGTCCTTTCCCTGTGGCTACACCACACATCCCTCTCCAAGCGGCTCACCACCGCTTATCGAGCTCAATACTCCGCTCAGCGTGCTATACCTCCCTGGACTCGGTATCCTCCTTGTACTTCCTTGTCATCGTCGATCAGTGGTACAGCTCAACCTGTGCTTGCGACCGCGTTCAACACCCGGTTGTACAGCGTGTGCCTGACTCCTACCAAGGAGTGTAAATCAGGGCGCTGATTGATAGACGAGTTCGCTCTCTGAGTGCGCCGTAACACGTTCGCTCTCTGAGTGTTCGATAGGCTTGGTTAAGGATCGGTCGGTACCCAGCTCAGGCGCCCTCTATTCGCTTACAACCTGGGTGTTCTCTTTGCGAGGGCATTCGCGTTCTGAGTGTTAGACTGGCCAAAAGGCAGCAAGAGGGCGAGAAGCCTGCGCAGACAGCCTTAGGTGCACATTCTGCTGACAACGTTCCTGAACCAGGAAGCGGATCATGTCTGATGTTGATGAGCTCGATGGTATCTCTCGCAATCATTCACCTCCTCGCCCCCATTCGCCCTATGATCAGGATCCAGACGAGCGCGAAGCGATTCGCTTGCGCGCTGAGCAGCTTCAGGACCTTGTCAAGCGGTTTGCGGATGGGTCTATCAAATCCCAAGGCGAGTTCTTGCAGCTTGCCCGCAAAACCGGCGCGTCTGCTGGCGAAATGGACGACTATATCGAACAAGTCGCCCAAATCATTGAACAGCGCAAGAAGCCGGACAAGGCTCCCGAGCACGATAGGACTCCTGAGCGCGATGCTACATTCCAACGAGAGCTGGATGAAGAGGCGCGAAGGTGTGCCGTTGAAGAGGCCGCTTGGGCCGCGTTCGCAGCGCAGCTCGATGCTGCTGCTGCTACAGCGCCTGCCGCGCAGCCCGCTTCAGCCGCCGGACCCGTGGCTGGTCCGTTATCAGCTTCGTTGCTCTCTAGGCTCCTTGGAGCAGAGTCTACTCCGTCCGGCATCTCTGCTTCAGTCCTCGCTGCAGCTCCGCATCTTGCGCAGCTTGCAGCTCCCTCCAACCTCACTCCTCATATGAGGAGACTCAGCGCATTCGACGTCTCCTCACTACTGAGAAGGACATTGACGCTATCATCAATGCGTGTCAGATGCAGTCACTCCATGATCCATTTGCGCGCTCCTTCTGGCGCTCCATTGTGCTGGAGCAGTATGTGGATTTTGAGAAGCTCTTTGCCTCCATTCACTCTGGCACAAATCAGCAGGAGGACACCAAGGACTTTGCCGGTGGCTACGTCATCATGCGCAAGGACCAGTCCACTGCTCGCCGCACCCTCACCCAAGAGTCCGAGTGGACACGCGTCTTCGATGCGTATGCCACCGGTGTTGGGCTCATCTACCCTCACCGCAAGGACGAACTCCGGGGTTACCGCGCGCTCATCATTGAGCTGTTTCGCGCTACACCCTCGAATCCAGCGTTCCCTATTCGCTGTGATAAGGAGACTCGCATTCGCTATGCTAACTCTCCTTTCCATCTCGATGATCGCACTGCGCTCCAGCTTCCTCTTCTCTCTGAGATGTTGCGCACCTCTGAGGGAGCAAATCCTCGCAAGCGGTCCTCTGACTCTGGCAGCTCACAGTCTGCGACACGTCGTCGCGTTGTTTGCCAGAATTGGAATCTGGGTAAATGCTCATCTCCGTGCTCCGCAGGCCGTCTTCACGGTTCTTGCAGTGAGTGCGGAGGAAAGCACACAGCCAAGAGCCAACCAGCCTGCCTCATCCTCCTCGAAGCCAAACGAGCAGTCGCTCGTTCAGGAGCGAGTTCAGGCGGCGCTGATGAAGCCTAAGTCGTTGAAGCGTGAATCAGACGCTGTACCACCACCACCACGCTTTAAGCGCGGTTATGTATTTACTACCAATGTACTATCACAATCTAAAACGCCTTCGAGCATCTCTTCCACTTACACTGCTCCTCCGCTTCCTTTACCTCCTCAGCAAATTCTCAACGACTCCTCCATCCAGCAGTCTCTTGCTGCAGTAGCTGACTACATCAAGTCAGCACACCTATCGACATTGACCGCTTTGAGCGGCTTCTTGCCAAACATCCCAATCAGCCCTTTGTGAGCTCGATCATCCGCTCACTCCGTGAAGGGTTCTGGCCTCTACATGATGGTCAGTGGGAAGCGCACCTCAGAGACAAGATTAGAGACAACTACTCTACTGAGGAGTGCGATCTTGTTGAGCTGCGCAAACAGCGAGATCAAGAAGTTGCTGCTGGCCGCTGGTCCCCTGCGCTTCCAGAAGGCTTTAAGCTCTTGCCTGGAATGCGCTTGTCACCCATGTTTGTGGTCTGGCAGAAGGGTAAACCACGCGTCGTCATGGACCATACAGGCAACGGTCTCAATGACGGCATTGCCAGAGCCGATGCCAAAGTCAAGTACGACGATATGCACTCCTTTGGGCAGGTACTGCATGATGTCCTACAAGCTCATCCTCACGAGGAGATCCTGCTTTTCAAGAGCGACATCTCTAAAGCGTTCCTCAATCTCCCCGTTCATCCCATTTGGCAGCTACAACAAGTTGTCATTGTCGACAGCCGCTATCACATTGTGCGCCGTCTCATCTTTGGCAGTCGTGCATCACCATACTGCTGGTGTTCGTTCTCTGGCCTGGTTAACTGGGTTGCTTGGGAGCTAGATATACCAGACCTGCACGACTACATGGATGACTACTATGGCTGGGACACCAATCACAATCTGGTGCTCTTTCATGGACAGCGACGTCCCCGACGTCAAGTCCAGCTTCTCCTTCTGTGGGACTCTTTGGGCATCCCATACGAAGATAAGAAGCAGGAACACGGTCCTCAGCTAAAAATCATTGGTTTCTGGTTAGACACTGTTCACGGGTCTATCTCTCTCTCACCAGACTCCATTGCGGACATGATCACCACCATTCAGTCGTTCTTGTCCCAGCAAAAGCCTGTACTCAAGGAGTGGCAGTCCTTGGGTGGGTATCTCAACTGGGCTCTTAATGTGCTGCCTTGGGCACGGCCAGCACTTACAGAGCTCTACCGCAAGATGAGCGGTAAAACACTGCAGTACAAAGGCATTCCATTGAACGTTGAGGTTAGAGCAGATCTCACTTGGTTTGTCAATGCATTACAACACTGCATCGGAGTGCGCTTTGTGAATGCGCAGGCGTGGGATGACTCTGAGGCTGATATGGTCTATTGGACAGATGCGAGTAATCTGGGCCTCGCTTTCATCTATGCTGGGAATGGCTTTAGCTATCAACTCTGAACCATCACCGGAGTTGACACCTTCTTTAGGGAGCTTGTAGCTATTCTTTGTGCTGTTCATGATGCTGCCTCTCATCCCTCTCCGCCTCGCAGGCTGTTAATCCATTCTGACAGTCTGGACTCCGTCTCAGTGTTTAACACTTTGGCTGCTTCACAGTCAAGTCACAATGCTGTTCTGCTTGTCATTGCTGATATTGTCCTGTGCACCGGCATTGATGTTTGTGTGCGGCACATCCGCGGGGTTGACAACGTGATGGCAGACATGTTGTCCCGCTTACTGTTCTCTGACTTTCAGAAACAGATCCCCTCCTACCGCGTCCGCACACCTCGTGAGCTCCTACCGGCGCGATGGAGAGAGTGCTTTTAGAGGCATTGGGAGAGGGCGGACAGCCTCGTCACCCTCGCCCACCTATGGACTTGCAAAAACTAGATGAACTCGTCTTGTATCTGCAGGCCCACGCTATCGAGACCTCTACGTGTATCAACTACTCTACTGGGGCTAGAGATTACGCCCGCTTCTGTAAAGCACACAATCTGTCTCTGGATCCTACTCCGGAGACTCTAGCACGTTACATTGCATACACGTCCCAATTCATTGGCTCTGCTCCTAAATACTTAACCGGGGCGAAGCACTTCCTCAATGACCTTTATCCTCACTTTGGTGACGCTCGTGCTTCAGCGCTTGTTCAAGCCGCTATCCGTGGGTCAAAGAAGGTCCGGGCAGATCCTATAGCTAGGAAGCCCCCTCTTCGACTTCATCACCTTCAGCTCTTTGTGGACGTCGCAAACCAGACCCACAAGTATGATGACTTTCTCTTTGCTACAATCATGTCATGCGGCTTCTATGCTGTTCACCGGATGGGAGAGCTGGTGCAGCCTAATCAGAAGAAGCTACGTGATTGGAAGAAGATCATCAAGCGTGCCAGCCTCACATTTGAGACTGGGTATGCAGGCTATCGCTTGCCTTACCATAAGAGCGATCCCTTTTATCAGGGCACTGACATACTGTTTACCTCTCAGACTGTGGCTGATCCTATCACCCTTCTGAAGCAGTATGTCTACCGCATAGACAAGCTGCATGGTGCTCAAGCGGCTCTCATCATACGTGAAGATGGCATGGTACCAACTAGATCCTGGTTTGAGTCCAAGTTCTTTGCGCTGGTGAGCAAAGACTTTGGTGGTCACTCGGTTCGTTCTGGGGGTATAACACACTATGCATCCCTTGGACTCTCTGAGACCATACTCCAAGCCCTAGGCCGTTGGTCATCCTCTGCGTGGAAGATCTATATATGTGACCATCCTGCAGTACGTGCCGCTCAGCAGCTAGCAGTTCAAAATAAAACCTCTACTTAAAAACCTCCCTCATCTCGTGTTTCGTAAACATCCTTTTGCACCTCCATCCACCCCTCCACTACACACACACACATAGCATAGTAGGCACTTTACGATACACTGAATTGATGGGGCCCTCGGGGTCCAGTTTTGACCTAACCTTGTGTGATCTAACAAGCATAGGTAATAATTGAAGGTGAAGGACATCTCATTCTTGTTGTGGGGATTATTTGGTTGTTGTGGTTGGAGGTAAATCTTTGTGCTGCGCTGATTGAACAAGGGTAAAAGGACAGGTCCACTGTATGACTTGAATCACTGTTATTCTTACTCAAACAGTAATTCAAGAATATGTGTCAGTGCTGATGGTTATTGGCTAGACATTTAAATCTCACTAGTGCTGTTGTTTTGCTCAATATGTTGGGCCATTTCTTGAAGGTTGAATCTTTTTCTGTGTTTTTGTACAATTTATGCACATTGCTGGTGTCTGTATATACACTTAAAGCAACTATATTTGTTATATAGAATTATGCAAGGAGTAGAGCAACATAGTTGTTAATCTATAGTTTATGTTACTTGGAGATATGAATCTAAATGCAGAATTCAGGGTATGATAAGAGACAAGCTGTATGTAATGTAATCATGTAAAACCAAATTAGGAAGATACACAAATATGTAATCAAAACAGCACTCCTACTTGCATACTATGCGCGCACAAATGTGGCAACACAAGTCAAACAGTCCTTTACAATTTATTAAGGTTTTAAGCTCAACTACAACTCAAAATACCACAGTTCTACACTGTGACTATTACTTAAAGGTCTTGTACACCTATAAGGGTTCATTTTTCTATATTACAACTTCACTTATGCTAGAAAAGTTTAAAAAACGAAGCAGATAATGGGATGTGGGATGAACTTATGGCAAGGTAACAGGCAGTCTTTTATTACTGTTAGATAGTTTGATCTCCAATAAAAGGAAACCCTGTCAAAAACAGCACTTCTAAAGAAATTCTATTATTATTAAGTTTCAATAGTATTCACATTCACTGTGATATTAGTGTGATTCACAATCCTATATTGTGCCTCTCTTTTATTGTTTCAGAATAAAATGTAATTGTTGACCTATACATGTTTGCTGTGCAGGAAACTTTAGCAGTTGTGCATATTAATAACCCACAGGTATGGGCACCATGCTTAGAACAGTAGAATAGATGAAAACAAATGCTGACTTAGACAACTGCAAGAATGAAGCTTGACCTGAGATGGATGTTATAAATCTCTGCTGCATATGAATGATCCGTAGCCTATGCTTGTTAGTGTTAGCGACTGACTATAGTCACGAGACTAAACCAGGTACTACAGAGAGACTCAAGGGAAGAAAGTGTTCGTGTTCGTAGAACTAGGCGAGGCCAGGTGTATAAACGAGATTGGAACTAGAGTACAATGATATTACGCTACTGCTTATATACTAGTAAGTCTGTGTTTGGGACTCCTTGTCCGTACATGTTTCCGCTAGGGATAGCTTCACATCCTTGACCCAATGTTATATGTAAAACCATTAAATATGAGTGGTAACTGCATGTAAGTAATATTACTGAAACAACCATGTGTGCTACAAGTGTTGGTGGTGTGTATACAATAAGAAGTTCATGAGGTGTCCGACATGAGTACGGCTTTAGTAATAAAAGGAGTGTGATTGGTGACGAAACAGTTTGTTGGTTGATAAGACAAGCCCTCAATAAGATATAATGAGATGTGAAAATGTAAAAATATGGTGATTCATAACAGTTAGATCATACAAGGTTAGGCCAAAACTGGACCCCAAGGATCTCATCAATTAAGCAAATTGCAAAGTGCCAGTACATGTGATGTACATACTTAATACATGAAGATGTATCTATAGAGGGAGAGATAGGAGGGGACACTTCTGTGAATTAGTGAAGTACTTGAGGTTCTTCTAATCAGTAATGATATCTACTGGATGGAAGGCACCCTTCAAGTAGTGCCTCCAGGATGTTAATGCCCAAAAGATAACTAGAAGCTCTTTGTTATGGATGTAGTAGTTGCGCTTGGGTTCTAAAAGGGACTTGAATAGATAGGCAACCAGATGCCATTGCTCATTGGCTCCCGGTTACGCCAAAATCCTCTTAGTTGCGTAATCGGAGGTGTCAACTTCAACACAATAGGGTTTGTCAGGATCAGGCATGACTAGAATAGGAGAGGAGGTGAATACATCTTTAAGGGCTTTGAATGCAGCTTGGCACTCAAGTGTCCACGCCCAGGTCTTGCTTTTCTTGGTGAGATCAAAGAGTGGACGGGCAATCTTGGAGAAACCTTGAATGAACTGACAATAAAAGTTTTCAAATCCAAGGAAGGACTAAATGTCTTTAACATTTTAAGGTTTTGGCTATTGTACAATGCCTGCAACCTTGATGGGGTCCATGCAAAGTGCGTTGTGAGAGATGATAAAATCCCAAGAATTCGATTGACTCAGCTTCAAAGATGCATTTCTCTGGCTTGGCATAAAGATCATGATCCCGAAGCCACTATAAGACTTGTCAAATCACGTCTCGGTGTTCCTTGAGTGTTTTCATAAATATTAGAATGTTGTCTATATATACTACAACTTTTCTCGAGTCAATAAGGTCCTTAAGAATAGTATTCATCATTGCTTAAAACATGGCAGAGAAATTTATAAGACCAAAAACATCATCATAGGTTTAAACAGGCCGCAATTTGTCTTAAACGCGCCCTTCCACTTGTCTCCTTCTTTGATCCAAACATTATTGTAACCCCACTGCAAGTCAATTTTAGAGAAGATCCTTGCGCCCTTAAGCTTGTCAATAAGCTCAGGTATAAGCGGAAGGGGGTACTAGTTCTTAATAGTTGTTGAGCTCGCGGTAGTCCTGAACAGGGTGTAGCTTTCTATCTTTCTTTTTAACAAAGAAGAAGGGACTCACCATAGGGGATTTAGATGGGTGGATATACCCTTTAGCCAAGTTCTCGTCCAGGAACATGTTGAGTTTAACTTGTTTAACGGGCAACAGAGGGTAGGTCTTGCACAGTTTAGGTTTAAATCCAGGAGGAAGGTCAATAGCGTAATCTCAAGAGGTGTGCGCGGGGAGACGTTCAGACGTGCATTTGTCAAAGACCGTAAAATAGGTGTGATAGGGTGTTGGGATCTGCAAGGATAGGGGGACGGGTGTCAGTCGGTTTTTTATTTTCTTCTGCAAGTTGCTGAACCTTTGTAAACCCCGCGTGAATGTGAACAGAGGGGCTGTCTGAAGGATTTGAATCTTGCACCAAGCGGGGATAATCATCCCGGAAGACTTGTTTGAACATCTGCTCTTCTCACTCTCTCACTACCTCCTCCTTCTCCTCTTCGTCTTTGGTGAATAAAGCCATCGGGGCTTGTAGTTGATTGGAACTCTGTGTGCGGGCTAAGCACCTCCTTCCCGCAGTTGGCTGGATGGGTACCGGTCAGAGGTTACCTTGTCAATCCTTTCACTAGACCTTATAGTCTTTATGCCAGAGCCGAGGGTCGTAAGGTTTTGCAGAGGCGTCAGCTGGAACTAAAGTAGATTTGGCGTGTGTACGCACATTAGTTATGGGAGGATTCTTGAGAATATAGGTTTTTGGACATTGGTTAAAGTTAACCTGGGTGCCAGCCCAGTTAATAGAGGAATTGTGCTCGTCCAGCCAGTCCGTTCCCAGAATGATGTCGTAATCCCTAATATCTGTGACATAAAGTTCTACAAGCTTCTTGTGGTAGGACTGACCGTCTCGGCTATAGATGCAAACATGTTGGATGATGTAGTGTTGCACCCAGCCCATGACGTTCTCGGAGCCATCAACATTACAAACAAGGAATGGGGCAGATAAAGATATGAGGGTGAAATTGTAAAGGTTGGCAAAGCAGACGTTGATGATGATTCCTTTAGCGCCGCTGTTGATCAAGGTATATGCAATAATTCTTCTGCCAGTGACTTTGCCAATGAATTCAAGTTCTAAGGTGATGGAGGGTGTCTATTGGTTTTGAGTAACTGTAGATACTTAAAATTCTAAGGGATGGACACGCTCACTCAGGGAAGATAGTACACCTATGCTTGTTAGATCACACAAGGTTAGGTCAAAACTGGACCCCGAGGGCCCCACTGCTCCTCCGCTTCCTTTACCTCCTCAGCAAATTCTCAACGACTCCTCCATCCAGCAGTCTCTTGCTGCAGTAGCTGACTACATCAAGGTCAGCACACCTATCGACATTGACCGCTTTGAGCGGCTTCTTGCCAAACATCCCAATCAGCCCTTTGTGAGCTCGATCATCCGCTCACTCCGTGAAGGGTTCTGGCCTCTACATGATGGTCAGTGGGAAGCGCACCTCAGAGACAAGATTAGAGACAACTACTCTACTGAGGAGTGCGATCTTGTTGAGCTGCGCAAACAGCGAGATCAAGAAGTTGCTGCTGGCCGCTGGTCCCCTGCGCTTCCAGAAGGCTTTAAGCTCTTGCCTGGAATGCGCCTGTCACCCATGTTTGTGGTCTGGCAGAAGGGTAAACCACGCGTCGTCATGGACCATACAGGCAATGGTCTCAATGACGGCATTGCCAGAGCTGATGCCAAAGTCAAGTACGACGATATGCACTCCTTTGGGCAGGTACTGCATGACGTCCTACAAGCTCATCCTCACGAGGAGATCCTGCTTTTTAAGAGTGACATCTCTAAAGCGTTCCTCAATCTCCCCGTTCATCCCATTTGGCAGCTACAACAGGTTGTCATTGTCGACGGCCGCTATCACATTGTGCGCCGTCTCATCTTTGGCAGTCGTGCATCACCATACTGCTGGTGTTCGTTCTCTGGCCTGGTTAACTGGGTTGCTTGGGAGCTAGATATACCAGATCTGCACGACTACATGGATGACTACTATGGCTGGGACACCAATCACAATCTGGTGCTCTTTCATGGACAGCGACGTCCCCGACGTCAAGTCCAGCTTCTCCTTCTGTGGGACTCTTTGGGCATCCCATACGAAGATAAGAAGCAGGAACACGGTCCTCAGCTAAAAATCATTGGTTTCTGGTTAGACACTGTTCACGGGTCTATCTCTCTCTCACCAGACTCCATTGCGGACATGATCACCACCATTCAGTCGTTCTTGTCCCAGCAAAAGCCTGTACTCAAGGAGTGGCAGTCCTTGGGTGGGTATCTCAACTGGGCTCTTAATGTGCTGCCTTGGGCACGGCCAGCACTTACAGAGCTCTACCGCAAGATGAGCGGTAAAACACTGCAGTACAAAGGCATTCCATTGAACGTTAGGTTAGAGCAGATCTCACTTGGTTTGTCAATGCATTACAACACTGCATCGGAGTGCGCTTTGTGAATGCGCAGGCGTGGGATGACTCTGAGGCTGATATGGTCTATTGGACAGATGCGAGTAATCTGGGCCTCGCTTTCGTCTATGCTGGGAATGGCTTTAGCTATCAACTCCGAACCATCACCGGAGTTGACACCTTCTTTAGGGAGCTTGTAGCTATTCTTTGCGCTGTTCATGATGCTGCCTCTCATCCCTCTCCGCCTCGCAGGCTGTTAATCCATTCTGACAGTCTGGACTCCGTCTCAGTGTTTAACACTTTGGCTGCTTCACAGTCAAGTCACAATGCTGTTCTGCTTGCCATTGCTGATATTGTCCTGCGCACCGGCATTGATGTTCGTGTGCGGCACATCCGCGGGGTTGACAACGTGATGGCAGACATGTTGTCCCGCTACTGTTCTCTGACTTTCAGAAACAGTTCCCCTCCTACCGCGTCCGCACTATGGAGCCACCTCGTGAGCTCCTACCGGCGCGATGGAGAGAGTGCTTTTAGAGGCATTGGGCGAGGGCGGACAGCCTCGTCACCCTCGCCCACCTATGGACTTGCAGAAACTAGATGAACTCGTCTTGTATCTGCAGGCCCATGCTATCGAGACCTCTACGCGTATCAACTACTCTACTGGGGCTAGAGATTACGCCCGCTTCTGTAAAGCACACAATCTGTCTCTGGATCCTACTCCGGAGACTCTAGCACGTTACATTGCATACACGTCCCAATTCATTGGCTCTGCTCCTAAATACTTAACCGGGGCAAAGCACTTCCTCAATGACCTTTATCCTCATTTGGTGACGCTCGTGCTTCAGCGCTTGTTCAAGCCGCTATCCGTGGGTCAAAGAAGGTCCGGGCAGATCCTATAGCTAGGAAGCCCCCTCTTCGACTTCATCACCTTCAGCTCTTTGTGGACGTCGCAAACCAGACCCACAAGTATGATGACTTTCTCTTTGCTACAATCATGGCATGCGGCTTCTATGCTGTTCACCGGATGGGAGAGCTGGTGCAGCCTAATCAGAAGAAGCTACGTGATTGGAAGAAGATCATCAAGCGTGCCAGCCTCACATTTGAGACTGGGTATGCAGGCTATCGCTTGCCTTACCATAAGAGCGATCCCTTCTATCAGGGCACTGACATACTGTTTACCTCTCAGACTGTGGCTGATCCTATCACCCTTCTGAAGCAGTATGTCCACCGCAGAGACAAGCTGCATGGTGCTCGAGCGGCTCTCTTCATACGTGAAGATGGCATTGTACCAACTAGATCCTGGTTTGAGTCCAAGTTCTTTGCGCTGGTGAGCAAAGACTTTGGTGGTCACTCGGTTCGTTCTGGGGGTATAACACACTATGCATCCCTTGGACTCTCTGAGACCATACTCCCAAGCCCTAGGCCGTTGGTCATCCTCTGCGTGGAAGATCTATATACGTGACCATCCTGCAGTACGTGCCGCTCAGCAGCTAGCAGTTCAAAATAAAACCTCTACTTAAAAACCTCCCTCATCTCGCGTTTCGTAAACATCCTTTTGCACCTCCATCCACCCCTCCACTACACACACACATAGCATAGTAGGCACTTTACGATACGCTGAATTGATGGGGCCCTCGGGGTCCAGTTTTGACCTAACCTTGTGTGATCTAACAAGCATAGGTCGATGTAAACGCGGATTCCGAGGGTAGGGAGCGTTTTCAGAGGCCTCTGCACACTCCACACCCCACCTTACCCCTTTACCCAACTTCCTACTCAAGGGAGTTCAATGAGACAGCTTAAATCAAGTCAAACACTCATTTCACTCTAA
>JADNYV010000557.1:0-22238 GCA_015501055.1 Mucidula mucida | reverse complement strand
TGTGCCAGCCGTCCTGTGGTTTTACTTGCCGCCACACAACGGAACCTATGCAATCAGTTCTTGTTGTTGACCATCATACCTGCAACTGCACTCGTCCAGGCTCCAACCCATAAATACGGTAATCGGAATTCACCTACTGCTTCCCCAGAGACAGTCTTGTTGTAGTCAATCAAGCGGTAGCGCGTAAACCGCGTTCCTTCTGAATCTCTCTGAATAATCTCGCTCTCAGAAACAAACCTGTCGGCGCAGGCGGATACGTACGTCAACGACGCTGCCGCAGCAGCGTGTGCAAGGTATTACCATACAGTCATGAATACCTCCCTCGGTGTCCAGGATACAACCGTCATGCGTATGCCATAGCCTTCAGTTGCTCCTACATTGCTGAATATCCTGATGTAGCGCCGTGGTATAGAGCGAGCCACGAGCAGAAACAGCGCAATTCTGCAAGGCTCGAGAGCATAATCACGGACTTCAGGGCAGAGATGAACGCCAGCCTCACGGACATAAAAAGTGGGCTTTCCAGTCTCAAGGGTGGCCTCCCTAGTGTGGAAAGTGGGCTAATCGGTCTCCAAGCTCAGATTCATGATGTCGAAAGTAACGCCCAGCGCGACCTGCTCAACGTGGAAGCAAGGCTCACCGGGAGGCTTGAAACAACACAGCGCACACTTCGGGAGATGTGATACACCCTCAAGAAGGTGGAGGGTTATACAATGAAGAATTTGGTTGCGCGTCGCAAGGTATGCTGTCCCTTGCCCATCTTCCTTGATAGGCTTCAAATTCTATGCAGTATCTCAACTCTTCGCTGCGTATGGGGGCTGGTGGACCCCTTCCATCAAATTCCATTTCCAGATGGTGAATTAGTTTTGGAGCGGATCGTTCCCCGATGGTGTATGTATACTAATCTGTGCTCTTGATACTACTTATTGACTCACTGCAGCTTGTCATCCTGCCACCACTCACAAGCGTGGCCGCAATCGACGCCCTTGATCCTGTTACGGCTCGTGCTTATTATCTGGGTTATTACCCTGATGTGGCACCCTTGACTGGTGGAGATACCGATACCCTTTACAAAAAGGCAATGAAAAGGGCTATTGGATGACTGATTAATTAGATTGGGGTGGCGCGTCTAGAAACTGCATCTCTCGCGCTGGCTGGTGGGTTTGAGGCATTTCTGGGATGCTACAATTGAAGTACCGCTCTATTCGGCAAGTAAATCGAGCAAACCTTTTCGCTACGTCGGACAATGGAACCCAGAGACGGCATCACTCATGTCTCAGGACCCGCAAGAGCTTATCCATCCGAATCATTTCCACGCCTGCATCCTACACTCAAGCTATGTCTCGCCATTGCCTAGTGGAGATTTCTATGGCGTGGAGATCATCATTACAGCTCATAGCCTACTCAAAATCCAATGGGATGTGAGGACACGAATACCCCTTGCCCTATCGAAAGAAACTGGAGCAGCGCTTGGCTGAGTGAGGTACTTCCTCTTTCTGGTCGACGCATTACTGAGGAGTCCCATCTTTAGTGTAGAAAAGGCTGTAGTCCAAATGTCGTCCCAATCTCTTCTCTTGGACTATTTCACCTCCCTCGAATTGAGATGCAAACTTGTCCTCCTTCAAATGGCCAAACTCTTATATCGGGAGGCCCTTTTCCACTGTGGTGGGAGAATGCGCTTTTGCGGAGAAGAGGGGCGAGATGTACGGGTCCCGTGCGCCCCATGTTGCGATCCTGTACATCTCAAGCTCGGAGAGGAGTTCTGCGGGTGCGGTATCCTGACGGACGACGAGGGCGGCGGAGAGGTTGAACACTACCGGCTGGTCAGCAAAGTATGCGCTGCATGTGGCGAGGGATGCATGATGCCGCATGATTGGGCTCGGAAGATGGTGAAGCAAAAGGGTATACTATTATGAATTGTCTGCCATCAGAGTCGTTCATGTCCATCTCCTTTTCTCTTCGCCTAGTCTGCACACAATAACACAATCGTACAGCTACATAGAACCGAAAGAAAAACTTTGCTTGTCTCCTCCAAATCGTTCGCTTACTCTTTACTACGTCTATGTTCTGCTCTCTCACATCCCGGCTGTCTCTCTCGCGGGGAGAGAATACATTACATCGTCCTACCCCCCCCCCCCCCCCCCCCCCCGCTTTTGTCAAATCGCCGCTCTTATATAGAAGCTAGAAGCATCAATTAACCTTCCGAGTTCGAACATCACTTTTACTCTACCCAGAGAATGGAAACCCCACAGGACTCGCCAACCCATTAGCACCCACCGCCCTCACCCCAAAATACACATTATCCTTCGAAAGCTCCACCGTCGCCTGCCCAGTGCGCCCCACAGGAATAACATGCGTCCAATACGGAACCTCTGTCGGACGCCACACGACTTCATACGCATCAACGCTCGCATCTTGATCCCACCTTAGTGTCGAGTTGTTGGTCAGCGTCGCCGAGTCGAGGGTGACGTTCTGCGGCGTAGCAGGCGCACTGGCCAGCGACCACAGGATCGCGCCGTTCACCTTTGCGACGCGCGAGATGAAATCAAAGTCGCAAAACTCGGGCAGGTCGCCGAACTGGACGCCGTCCACGCCGACGCGCACGTCTTGATGCTGGTGCGCAAAGTTTTCGTGCGGCTCGGTGAATCTCACGGCCGGGAAGCCGTCGTTCATGAAGGACTCTTGGTCGCCGCCGCGCAGGTAGCGGTCGGGGCGGTATATCATCTGAACTGCGGGAGAGAACTCACACTTAATGGGGTGGAAAGGGAGTAAAGTGCACAAAAGACCCACCAGACATGTTCGTCACCGCATTCGACCCCACCTCCACAGCAAACCGCGCCAGCTGTCTCGCCGGCGCGTCACTCTCGCCCCCGATATCCACCCGATCCGCAATCTCGCTCGCCGAGTCCGTAGGCGGTATCCCGCGCACGAACATCCTGATATTGAACGGATCCGTCGTCCCATCGTCCGCCGTCGAGCTCCCCACGATATCGTTATCCAACATGCCCTGCACATTCGCGCTCGCGTTCTTTAGCGTATCCGCGAGGAACGCCGACCCGTACAGCCCCTGCTCCTCCCCAGCGACCACCGCGAATATAATCGTCGCGTCCAGCTCCTGCGTCGCCATCACCCGCGCCAGCTCCATCGACACCGCGACCCCAGAGCCGTCATCATCTGCGCCCGGGGCGTCGTCGGAAAAGTTCATCACATCCGATACGCGTGAGTCGTAGTGTCCAGAGACTACATACACCCTATTGGGATCGGTCGTCCCCGGCAGCGTCGCAATTATGTCGCTGATATTCGTCGCGGTGGGAATTCGCGATGCGGGCGGCTGGATGTAGCTGGGGACTTGAACGCGAAGACGGCCTCCATATGATCGCAGTTCTGAAGCGACCCAGTCCCGCGCGGCTCCGATACCACGCTCGGGGTCTGTTTGGTTCGATAAGGTGTGGCGGGTCCCAAATGAGACGAGCGTGCGAATGGTCGACTCGATGCGGGCTGGCGATATCGAGTTGAGAATGGCCGTTAGTTCGGCGGGCGGCTCCTGAGGAACCAGGGCTTCTCCTGGTCCCGAGGGCCAGATATCTTGAAGTAGGAATGGGTGGGATTGAGCATAGACTGCAATGATAAGGTTGACAAAGATGATGCATCTGAAAGTTTACACACGTACCCAGTGTTGTCAAGAGTGCGAAGACTGCAAGCATGGGAGCGTGGAGCATTCTGGGATCCAGTCTACCTTGGGAGGGGAGAATCCGAACTGGGTAGCCTTTTATGAAAGAGTTCGCAGCATCATATGGGCCTAATCACCTGTAACGTCGTCAAGTAAGTAGCACAAGCTTCAATTGAGGACGGATATCGGTGAATTGTATATTTATACATTTCTTGGGACTTGACCTTGTAAAAATGGCCATACATCCTGTCTCAGAAGACGGCTCGCCGCCATCACCTGAATAAACGGAAGTCCTGATGCATGTCCACGAGTGCGGGGAAGATTGACGATTATGACATTGATTGTGGCAAATGATACACCGAAATACATTACGCTCTCGGCTGTAATTCGATGAGCATGTCGAAGACAAACGGAAAGAAGAAGAATGTCACCTTGACCTCGTCGCCCAGCTTCTTGATCGTAATGGCAGGCCGCTCCGCCGTCCTCATACCCGCCTCCCCGTCATCCCAAGTATAACACGTCGCAATAGCCATACTTGTGCCGTCGCAATTGAAGGCGATAGAGGAGACGGGATTGCTGAATTTAGAGTACTGCCTGAGCCGTTTCTTGACCTTGTGGTCCCAAATGGACACGATGCCGTCCGAGCCTGCCGACGCGAAGGTGTTGTGAATCGGATGGAAGGCAAGGGCGTTTACCGGCCAGACGTGGTCGACGCCGTCGATTGTCTGTCGATGGCATTTGAAGGCGTATTTCTTCTCCTGCATCGCGGGTGACGGGTCAAAGTATTCCACAGCGATGCGTCCTTCTGTCGAAGCCATAGCATATCCTATACCAAGCTTTAGCAGTCGAATGGTAACAAAATAAATAACATAACGCACCTTGCCCGTCCGTCATGCAAGCCAACGAACGCGTCAAGTACTTGAGGCTGCTGTCCCTCTCATGCAGGACCGTATCCATTTTGCGGGTGTCGTATATGCGTACCAGTCGACTGGCCATCGCCACGACGAGCATGTTGCCGACCAAATCCATGTTGTACACCCGCTCCGGCATCTTCTCCGTCGACTGGTGCGCACTCTGCGCGCGTGGATCCCAGAACCGCACCGACAGATCCCACGACCCAGATATTAGCGCGTCTGCAAACACTGTCAGCGTTCGCAATCAACACCCCCAAGGAAACACCTGCTTTTTTCACTCGACCATACCAGCGACGAGATGGAGTCGTCGTGTGCCCCCAAGTTTGCGGATTTTTCGGTTTCAAGTCCAAGACTAGGAAAATGTTTAGATGTGGCTCTAGACAAAAAGAAAGCCAACACGCACTGCCGGACTGTGCAATCTAATCCGCCACTGTAAGCATTTGTTCCATCGCCAAAACAGCAACTCAACACAGCGGCGCGGTGGTCAAACTTGGCTTTCTGTTCGCTCGTCGTGTCGTAGAAGCGGACGGTCGTGTCCCATGAAGAGGCCAGTAAATGGTTGGGATTCACTGGTGAATATCGGACTTGGGAGATACTGTCGAACGGCGCAGATTGGAGAAGAGAGTCTAGACGGCGTCATTTAGATTCATGAGAGGGAAATTAGTCCTTACTGACCAGTCATGGTGATGGTTTTGTGCCAAGTTCGATTTCAAGTCACACAAACACAAACAGTTGAACGGATCACAGCAATACATTTCAAGTCATGATCATGACAGGTCGTCAGTAAGTACAGTTCTAAACGTAGATCAAAGCAGAAGCGCGACTCTCCATCGTAGCCCAAAAAACAAGAAAAATACAGCAGAAAAATAAACGTCCAAGATTGGTCTACAATGGACAGCAGCCTCGAAGGAGCGACAAGCGACCGCTTCGACATGATCACAAGGGATCTGCATGCTGTGTGTGCCTAACGCACATCCATAAAATGGGAGTAAGAGAGAGATCAGGTAGCACATATTTTCTGCATCATGTCGCCTGCCAATCTTGATCCAGTCCGCCTACCCACGGAGACATGAGCAATGGGCTCAAAGGCGGTGACTGCGACTCGTTCGACGGGCTTCTCCGGTCGTCGATGGCCACCCCCGACGCGTCCGTAAAGTGCGCCTGTGCAGGAGAATTTAACGGACTGTAATGTCCAAACGCTGAGAGTGCCGGAGACATGGCGCCACCGCCGCGTCGTCGCCCATGAC
This sequence comes from Mucidula mucida, assembly GCA_015501055.1. Lineage (NCBI taxonomy): Eukaryota > Fungi > Basidiomycota > Agaricomycetes > Agaricales > Physalacriaceae > Mucidula > Mucidula mucida. The sequence goes on along the minus strand of JADNYV010000557.1, from coordinate 16,410 downwards.
CGTCAGAGGAGATACTTCCTGAATGGGCCAGGGAAGATCCACTCGTCGTGCTCTTCGACCGAGGATGGCTATTGGACGACCCAGACCCGAAAGAAACGTCCCGTCGAGAAGCAGGCGCCGAGCCTGCGGAACGACTCGAATTGGGGCTCAAATGAGACCGCATGGAATGCAGAGAGCCTATTTCAGAAAGATGTTCTGGTGGGTCGACAAAACGGGGCTAATCAAGATCAAATAAGTTCGACGCTTAAATTCAAGGGAAGCAAACATACCAATCCAAACGTCGTCCTTGTACCGGCACCGCCCAATGAGTCGAGCCCGACAATAGATGCCATGGCCTTCCAAATGTCACCTGGAGCTGGAGGAGCCTCCTCAAGTATATCAATGGTAATGCCATGAGCGGCGACTTGAGTACTGCCGTCGGACTGGCCAGCAAATGATCCCATAGAGGGTGTTTTGCCCATGGTGTCATTCCAAGCTGCCGGGGTCGGAAGCCCTTGCACTTGTTCAGGAATGCTGGGAGTTTTTGTTGACGACGAAGATCCAAAAGGTGATATACCGCGAGGCGCAGGCAAATCCAGAATATCAACGTCTCCACTCAGCGCGTGGGCCCCAGAAATGGACGGTACCGGACCGGATAATGGATCGACATCAGGCTCGCTGGAAAAGAGCAATTCACCTTGGCTTGAAGAAGCAAGCGCCCTTGGAGGGGGTGTAACCCCAGGGGTAATGGGAAGTGATGATTGCGCATCATGGTACACACTCGCATCGGATGCTGTACTCTTCGCACTGACACTGGATAGCGGCCGATCGCCTTCAGCTGTCAACCCAAGGCCCAAGTTTGCTCCTAAACGCGACTGTCGTCGTTCAGCCATTTCGGGAGGTGTGTCTGTCAACAGCGCGGTACCAGATTCCAAGTCACGATCGGTAGTAGAGTGGCGTCGGTTGAACCAGCTGAAACGTCCCAAGCCGCCCAAGCCGGTGAGACCAAGTAAGCCTCCACTTCCACGACCACTACGCCGGCGTGAACTGGGTCCCGGATCAGCAGGTTCTAGGGGCAAATTGCGAGTCTCGGGCGATGTACGGGGGCCATCGACTCTCACGCGACGCGCTGTTGCCAGCTCAGCGGGTTCATCGCCGTCGATCGGGTACGAGGAGCGGTGGGTCTTTATAGAAGTATGACTTGGTTGTGGGCCGACTAGACGGGGAGGAAGAAGCATGGCAGGACCAAAATCGGTCATATGCCCGGCTGGCTCTCCTTGAGGCAGAACAGAGTCCTCCTCTTCCTCTAGAGAATGAAGCTGCCATGGATGAAGCGGTCGATCGTACCTCTCTTCTTCAATGGGATTTTCCGACATGGAAAGAGTCGGCTTATCGAGAAGCGTACCATAGCCTGAACCAGACGAAGAAGAGGGAAGGCTTCCCGTTTGGCCGCTTCGTCTGCGTGACGAACTGGGTTGGAGAAGGGTGTCTATCTCCTCGCCACTAGCGCGGGGAGAGTACCGGGCATCCTCAGCATTGATGATGACAGGTTCACTATCAATTGCAGAGAGCGAACGACTGCTGAGAGTGCTGCGCCGCCGTCTGCTGAGGCAACAAACGAGAGCGAAGAGAAAAATAGCTATGGCACCTAGAATGGAACCAACGATGATGCCAACGAGCTGGCCGCGCTCGAGTCCGCCTGATGGCGCCGAAGTAGCCGTGGAGGTGGGAGAACCATGGGACGTTGATGCAGAAAATGTAGATAAGGAAGATAATGATGATAGCGGGGATGTGGAGGAGGGTATCGCAGAGGTAGATATAGGTGTCGCAAGTGTCGTTGTTGTAGGTATAGATGTCACAGGTGTCGTGGTTGTCGTTGGTATGGTGGCGCTAGTCTCTGTCGCCGTTTCACTTGGCCCTGGCGAGGTCAGACCACCATATGTCCAATCTGGTCCCAGTGGAATCTACGAGACGATTTGTGAGCGCAGTCAAGTTTGAGTGAAGACTACCTACACTTGGCCCATAGTACGTCAATGGTAAAAACACCAAGGTTGTTGACGTGGTCAGGGGAACGCCACTGGAGTCAGTGATCGTGGTGGTCAGCAACGTCAGCCAACTCGGTAGTTCCTGGGTTGGAGCCGACATGGAAGCAGCCAGAGATTTTTCGTGGGTTTTTTGTCGAATATATATGTGTCTGTCGTTAGAGAACGTGGGTGTCTGCAAAGATGTCCATGTCAGCATGCAAGGCAGTACCAGAGATGCAGTGTACTTACCGATTAGTGTCGTTGAGGGTACAAAGCACGAGAAAAGGTGGATACGCGGGGAGAAGGCGCAGGGAGAGGCGGCGGTGAGAGGCAAGAAAGCGGCGGAGGCAAGGGCCATCAGGTTCAACTTCGCGAGGGTGTCATGTGATCGGTCAGGCTTGATCCGACATTTAATTGCGTAATTGCCGAACGCCACGCTCTTCTTCTCCAACGACCACCAACATGGTCAGTATGTTTTCTTGCAATTTCAGTCTATTCATTGCATTTACAGTCAACAAATTGCCGCCGCCGTCTTATCCGCGACTTTAAGCGTCTCTCTACAGACCCTCCAAGCGGGATCTCTGGCAGTCCATGTCCTGACAACATTATGCTCTGGAATGCTGTCATCTTTGGCCCAGGTTTGTCTTCTATTCGGTCTCTCTCCCTTTGACCACTCAATCCCCGCAGCCGAGACGCCCTTTGAAGATGGCACGTTCAAGCTCACTCTTACGTTTGACGAATCCTACCCGAATAAACCCCCAACTGTCAAATTCCTTTCCAGAATGTTCCATCCCAACGTTTACGCAAACGGCGAGCTCTGCCTGGACATTCTACAAAATCGCTGGTCTCCGACGTACGACGTCGCAGCAATCCTTACAAGCATACAGAGTCTTCTCCATGATCCCAATCCAAATTCTCCCGCTAATGCAGAGGCCGCACAATTATATCGGGAAAACATGAAAGAGTACGTTAGACGTGTCAAGGCGACCGTCGAAGAGAGCTGGTTGGATCCTGATGATAATATGGAAGGCCAGGAGGCTACATCGTGACAATCTGTCTCTTTCTGGACGGCACACACCATCTACCATACTATACCATCTGTGATATATAATTCTTTACATTCAACGTGCAACTCGTTTGCCTATAACGGACTGCGCTATTGCCTGAAGACGCCGTTTGCGCTTCTGTCGAGCCTTCGAACGCCGCCTCGTCGCCTTGGAAGACCGGTCTCGGCTCTATATGCAGAACGGTGTTGTTGCCAATATTCCAAAATACTGCAAGCATGTAATCTTGAGGTACAAGCATAGCCAAATCAACGCACCTTCATGTGTGCATAGTTTACGCCTTCACTCGGAACTGAAGCTGAACACCGCGGATCTTCGCCATCTGCCGAACATCTGACAGTCGTATCTTCACTCGCGGGATCTTCTTTTTGCCAGTACTCGATGCCTAATGCCAGGCTTAGTCGATGCGTGGATATTCGAAAACTTGCGGCTCACCATGATGATGGTACCCAATAGATCTGGGAATCATTGTACAGACACTGGCAGATGCATGTCAACTTCTCCGTGGCTTACTAGTCGAAAGAAGCTACCCGTCAGACCCATGTACAACTAGGGAACGCGGTTAATAGTAAGAGAAGAATAGACCGACGTCCTTACCCCGAAACGAATTCGATCCAAACTCGTCGTTGAAGAACTCTGCAAAGGCTTTGTTCTAGAATTTCATCAGTGAATGCCTCCGAACAACGGAGAGTGGCGTACTCCAGTTCGCGGTGCACCATAAGTATAACATCGCGTTTTGTTATCCGGAAAGTTCATTCTCAAAGAGATCGCGGCCAAAGTCGCGATGGATCCTCCCAGAGAATGTCCGATAGCGATCAGCTCGAAATCGGGATAGAATATCAGCTGTTCGTTGAGAACTGTTATGATCTGGAGCGCCACAGTATTCCAACTACATGTTCACAGATTAGCTTTGATAAACAATGATTCAAGCAAAATACTTGCGCGACTAGGAATCCGCTGTGAACAAGTACACCCTCTACAGAATGAGCTTGTTCAGGGTAACTAAAAAAGAGATCACTTACTCGGCGCTTCCACACCTGCCGTCAAAAGCGGAACTTGAACAAGAGCAGAATCCAGCAGAATATCCGCCACAGACGCGCTGAAACAGCACTGTCATCATGACTTGCACTCCCACCAAACAAAGTTAGAACGGACCTTCCCCTCAACGCAACCACCAGCTCCTTGCGATCCGCATCGCGCGCGACGTACCCCCGCACGTCTGAAACGCCGTTCGAAAACTGCTCACAAGCGTTCGTCAACGATGCAGCCTACTGTGCAGAACGATGCCGACTACCTCTGCGACGAGGGTCTTGCCGTTTGGGCGTGGGCAGAGCGGCGCGTAAGCGGAGGACGCGTATTTGAAGTAGTGGATGAGATCTTGGAGAAGCTCTGAGGAGAGAATGGTGAGTACATGTAGGTTTCTCTGGCAAGAGACGTACCAGATGAGATTGGTTTGGGTTCGGGTTCTTCGGGAGACATGGCACGAGGAGGTAGGGGTTGTGGGGAAAGAGAAAGTTGGGCCCGGTCACGCGTCTATACTCTATACGATCACGTTCAATTTGGGTGTATTTTTGTCTGACGCCACTGCTTCCGGTGTGAGAGCCAGAGCTCTTCAAATGGATTTGGTCGCGTCTGTGTACTTTCACGTTAGGCAGACATTGATGCTACACGGAGACTATCTGTAGAACAGATGATTTCACGGTTTTTTGTATCAGGTTTCGCGGCGTGATTGAATGTTCGAAACGAGAGGAATATCGATCGTTGATGATCGACTTTCAACGGTTTCCCTCTTGCCGCCACGGAGCATAGAATACAGATGCGTACCAGTCATTCAATTCTGCCTGAGCAGTATAATGGCACGGCATAAAAATTCTCATATACACGCAGGTACGCAAATTGAACCTCTCCCACTCACGCGCCGTCGCTAGCCTCAGGTGTCCTGAATATGAAGTCGCGCCAGATGGTGCCCCCAGCGCACCATCTAAAACAGACAGTGCCACTGCTTATATATGTGATTCCGACTCCCGCGCTTGATTGACAGATGCTCAAGCAACTATACTTCATCTTGCAGGCATGGTTCGGGGTACCTTCGGGGATTGGCTATCAGTATCCCAGGATCTGCACCTTGGCTACACACCAATTCACCACCAGACTTCAGCGCTGTTGGAGCTCAGAACACGAAGCTGTTTTGACCCAATGAACTGGTCCCAATTGCCTAGTCGGTGGTCATCAACCAAGGTTCTGTCCTTCACGACGGAGACCTCTAGCCTCTAGATGGCCTGGACATGCCGTGGCCGAGCAGCCGCTCGTCTTTTTGTTTCTCATCAAGGTCAGAAAACACCATGAAGGGTTTGGCGGCGTACGACAGCAGCATCGTCAAATGCCAAGGACATCATGTATTAGTGTCCCGTCTGTTGCGGATTACCGTAGGTGAACTATGAATGTAGTAGAACTCAAGAATAGTTGGCGATGGTTGCAGTACATTGACGATGCGTTGCATCGCCTATTTCCGTGTAAAAGAATGGAGGTCGCCCGGCCAGGAGACGGACTGGCTTGGACGGGAGTAAATGACCGTGACGTCACGTAACATTTCATATTGATTCGGCCCTTGAACCGTTTTCCCAACTGCTGAAGTGATAAAAATGTCGTGTGCAACTGTTACTCGTGGTCTTAACGACTCCCAACATCACGGACTGCCCCAATTGTCGACCTCGTAGAACATCTTAACTGCGAGCGCGATTGTCGTGGCACAAAGCGCCTGCGGATTCATTTTGTTTGAAATCAGTTTGATGGTATATCCCACCCGATAACCTGGCACTGCTGTAACTCTGATTGCCCCTCCACCTTCCCCTTCCCCGACATGCGCTGGACGTCGTCCTACCTCCCTCTAAGCCAAAGTGACCGGGCACTGAACATATAGAGCTATCCCCACTGCCGACACTCAAGAAGCAGCTGCGCAGACACTCGTTCCGAACCTTCGCTATTCTCTCTGTGCTGCTTACGGTGTCCTTGACGCTGTACTACTTTGATGTCCTTTCATTCCTTAATCCAGCGCCATTCACCACCCATTCCACCAGCCACTCAGAACATCCCCGCCCAGCAGATGAGCCCACTGTCCCCGAGCCCGAACCGCTCGAACTCGAGCCTCCACCAGAGACACCAGACGGCTGGTACTTTTATTCACATCCCTCCACGTTCAAATCTCCCCTTCTCCCTCCCAATAGACGGCGCACCTATTCTCTTACGCGCGGCCAGCGCGTCGTTAACCATGAATGCGCCGACCTATGGATCTCTCGCGGCAAGGTCTGCAGTGACATGCCCGACCAGATCGCAAAGAAAGTCCCGACGGAGATGACGGTCGCATAGACGTCCTTTGGACTTGGATAAATGGCTCAGACCCATTCTTGGCAGGCCTGCGTACGACGCGGCAGCGACACCTGCTCCATGGGACACACCCGATGAGGAGTCGGACGATGATGATCGTGACGACGACGAGGCGGAGGCGGAGGATGATGGGAACAGGAGGAGGATGCAGAGGAGGAGGAAAACGGTAGCAGGCCTCCAGAACACCATTTCCGCGACCACGACGAACTCCGGTATTCCATGCGCAGCGTATATCAAAACGTCCCCAAAACGCTTATTCGTAACTGCACCTCTTCACATCTAGCCTTCCCTTCGTCTCCGCCAATGCCTCCGACGACGTGTCTGCCATACGCACCCGCGGAGAATGGGTCACATACCGACCTGGCTAGATCTCAGTCGCAACGACGTCGAAACCCCATCAATCAGTATCTTGCATCACTGGAGTCGTTCAAAGTTACTGGAGAACGCTTTATATGGGTTTGGCTTCCCAGCGAACAATGCAGGCGCTGAAATGTGGCGGGACTCGATATTGCCTACTTTTAACAGGTGATGCGTCTCCTTCTACTTGCGATTGTCTAGCGAGTCTCTTACCTCTGCTTCAGTCTTACCATCGAAAGTCAGTTCCCTCATATCGAAGAGTTCAAGGACACCGTCCTGTACTTGAATGACGACTACTTCATCACCCCCCACTCAATTCCGGCGATTTCGCGACACCCCTGTACGGACCCGTTTTCAGAATACAGCGCAATTGAACATTGCTTCATTGATATCGATGGATGGTACGACTACGAGGCCGACATGGAGGGGAGCAGGTTCGAATATCTCACTCCTCTTTACGCCGTCGTACTAATTTATTCGTGTGTAGCCTACGCTGGAGTTGTCCAACTGGTATCTCAATGACCCGATTCGGCGCCGATATCGAAGCTACATCAAGCATGTGGCCCGCTCCATGGATGTCACATCTGCGAGAAGTGAACACCATCTGGCCGGATTCCTCGCGACGTCTGGGAGCATGCGTTTCAGAGCGCGCGGCCCGCAAATCCATATCGCGTTCCTCCAGATGTATTATCACATCGAGAAGCACCGTGAAGCGCTGTGAGTTGATCCCAAATTTCTCCACCGCAGTGCACAGATACTCATCATCGCTGGATTAGGATTTACTCTTTCCTTATGCTACGAATAGACAAAGACTTGGACGGCACTCTTTCTCCTGCCGAAGCGCAGACACTCCTGGACGAATTGTCGGGCCAATCCGACTATCATGGCACGCAATAATAGTCCGGAAACCCTACCGTAAAGCCACTGAGAAATCAAACCTCCTCGCGGCCGCCTGGACGCACCTGCGGAGACGACATACCTCTTCACCAGTGCCGATGGCTACCCCTTCGTTCCCAAATCGGACGCTGACCACGAATGGGCACATTACGCCCACGGCACCTCCCGCGAGATGTGCAAAATCGACATGGCCTCTTGCTTCCTGCTGGCTCCGGGAACGCCCCATAGCCGCACAAGACATGTTCCAAAAGTGGATGTTCGCCGACCCGCGGTGCGGGGACTGCGCCATCATCGCGCTGTTGGGGCGCAGCGGCAAGTCTGGCTTGAGCGCATTCTTACCGCCGAGCAATGACGGGGAGCATGGCCATGATGAAGAGGTGGACGCGTTGATGGAGGACTACGACATGTTGGTGGATCGGCTGCCAAGTGGTGGGATGCGGATTTTAAGCCTACTGAGGCTATGCGACGCAACCCGCGTGCTTTTGCTGTGCGGAATATCCAGCGATACTCCTCGTCATTGGTTAGTGCTCTACCACTGCAATTTTTTTCGCTCGGTTTCATTGAGCTTCTTCACAGGAAATACTCCGATGGAGTGGCTACAGGTCAAAGACACAACCGTTGCTGGTAAACTGGAAGAGCTCAAGGACCCCGATGGACCCTGTGCGCTCTCGCTATCAACGACGATGTCCAAGATGGCGTCGAGATGGAACCTACGGATCGGTTACTAAAAGACTGGTACAATGTGCGATGGCGAGATGTAGTAGGCTGGTGGGAGAAGCCTCGAGGTGAACGGACTAGTACAGATTGTGGGAGAAAAGGCCGCTCAAGGACGGGGAGCCCGAGCAGCGCCGCCATCGTCGGTTCGGTCGCAACCATTCGAGAATATGAATCCCGATTAGTACATATGTATGACATCGCTACGTCGCTCTTTTTGCATCTACACTGTATCCATACGCTGTCATTTATTTATTAGTATTGAATATGCCTCGCTTGCAAGCTCAGCGACACGTCCGAATCAGTCGTTACTGTACATTAGTCTTTTACAATGTCTACTACTCAATATTCTATATTGGTATGTTTCGCTACTCGGCGCTTACTGCGCTAATAAAGATCGTCCAGTCATTTCTGCACAAGCGTCAGTTATTACCATGGTACAAAAAAGACAAAAAAGCGTACCTTCGGGTTTCGCAAGGCCAAGCAGGTCCAAGACCGTTGGTGCAACATCACAGAGGGCGCCTTCGTCCTCGCCCTCCTTGTCCTCCGTGAACTTGAACTTTTTGGGATCCCCGGACATGATGAAAGGTACTGGGTTTGTCGTGTGAGCGGTGTGCGGTGCGCCAGTCTCCAAGTTCTTCATCTGCTCCGCATTTCCATGATCTGCAGTGATCAACAAGATATACCCGGCCTCTTGGCATGCCTTGTACACGATACCAACGGCTTCATCGGTGTGCCCAATAGCCTCTACTGCCGCGTCATACACACCGGTATGTCCGACCATATCGGGAGGCGCGAAGTTGCACATAACGAAGGGGTGTTCGCCCGCCTTTACCACCTCGGCGACCTTTTCTGCGACGCCCTTCACGCTCATCTTAGGCAGCTTATCGTATGTAGCAACCTTGGGGGACGGAATCATGTGCCTCTCTTCCTTGTCGAACTGTTTCTCGAGTCCACCGTTGAAGAAGAACGTGACGTGAGCGTATTTCTCCGTCTCTGCAATGTGCGCCTGCTTGACATCGTTCTTGGCGAGCACCTCAGCAAGTACATTAGTCATGGCTTGTGGCGGGAAGGCTATGGGGAAGGGGAATTCTGCATTGTAGCGCGACATGGTGGCGATCGTGATATTCTTTGGAATGGTGACCTCCATCGGCTTGTCCGGGAGACCGAATACAGAGGCTATCTCGCGCATGCGATCTGACCTGTAGTTGAAGAAAAATATGGAGTCTCCATCTTTAATGCGACCAGCGTCTCCGTTGACGATGATAGGCTTCAAGAACTCATCAGTGACGTCCTTCTCGTAATTGGCCTTGATAGCAGCGACGCCATCTTCCGCGTTCTCCCCGACACCGCCGACCAAGCCATCGATGGCAATCTTGACACGATCCCAGCGCTTGTCCCGATCCATTGCATAGTATCTGCCGATGATAGTAGCCAGTTCCCCGACCTTTTCTTTCTTCATGAAATCGACAAGCTCCTGGCAGTATCCAGCCCCCGAGCGAGGGGCAGTGTCCCGACCGTCACCGAAGAAGTGGACGTAGACGTGCGGAACGCCGACCTCCTTTGCTGTCTCTAGGAGAGCAAAGAGGTGGCGAATGTGCGAGTGAACGCCTCCATCAGAGATCTGGAATCAAGTAAGAAGAAAACCAGGACAACAAAAGTATATTCTGACCAAACCGAGCAAGTGAATCCGTCCGTTGCCCTCCTTCGCCTTTTGCATACTTTCTAGAATGACTTTATTCTTGTGGAATTCCCTCTTCTTGATAGACACATCGATTTTGACAATGTCTTGCCAGACGATGCGTCCAGCACCGATATTTAGATGCCTAACAAATTAGCAGAGCAAAGGTAAAGAGCAGAGGCGACCTACCCAACTTCTGAGTTGCCCATGAGCCCCTCGCTGAGGCCAACCGCGATACCATGTGCAGCAAGTTTGCGATGACTGTGATCCTTGGCAATGGTGTCCATATTGGTCGTCGTACCCGCCTCGATGGCATTGCCTTCGAGGCCGGGTACGTTGGCAATGCCCCAGCCATCGTGCACGCTGGCAACAATAAATATGTGTCCTCGAATAAGAGAAATCTGCTTACATTAAACAGACCTTGTTCTTGATTTCGGTGGTCATCTTTCACAGTGAGGAGATGGTGGTCAGGAAGAAAAGTGATCAATCGGTTGTCTGCATTTTTGGGGATCGTGCGTCACTGATCGGCGATTGCACTCGACGCGTTCTAAGACTTGGGTCACGCCTCGGTTCGGATGCATCTGGGAGGGCCCACTAATATCTTACAAATCTGAAGAGGCCAGATGCGAAGACTTTGGAACAAGCTTGAAGCTAAAGCTAAATGCCCGAAAAAGGGATGCTCAATTGGTTAATTCTTGGCCCAATGCCAAGGTATATATAAACTATACTAACCAGACTCCCAACAGCACAAACCCTCTGAGATGACCATGATAAGATGTAAACTGCGCCACAACCGCCAATGGGATAACACTGGCCATGTTATCCCATCATTAACGACGAGTTTCTACGCTGTATAACACGAATTCTTGTTTTGAAAGAACGCTATCCACTATTCCGTTACTTACGAGCCCTTCAAGCTTCAAGATCCGCCCTTCCTGCCACTGCCGGGAGGACAGAATAGAGAAATCTAGTATTCACCTACTTGTCCAATCCTACGCGAAGCAGTGCCTCACTCAATCGTACCGAGAAAACGAGAGTCGTAATTAGTTAAGTAGTCCATATTGGTAAGATACTGTACTGTCCCATTCATTGTAATCAAAACCGTTAGATCAGAACATCGGGGTGGGCTCTGCGAAAGCAGCGCGCGCAACCTTCTCGAAACCATTGCTCGACCTCCTTTTCCTTGCAGAAGTAACACCAACAGTCTCCAAAGGAACACAATTTGAAGAGCTGGCGACAGGGTGGGCCTCAGGCGTAGGCTCGACGCCTTGGTACCAGGTAGAGGTACCGTAGACACCCATGGGAAGGCTGATTGAAAGCAAATCAGGTTATATCGACAAGCGCGAAGAAGGGAAGAACGCACTCATCATCGCCGTCACAGTTCTCAAAGACGCCAGAGTCGTAGTTGGCGGGCATGTTCCAGTAGCATCCCATGACATCGTATATGTGCTGGCAGAGCTCTGCAGCTTGAGCACCAACACATGCGCGGAAGCAGAATTCATTCGAGGAGATGAACGAAGTCCATTCGTGGTATTGCTGACCGGTGCCGAAGGAGTTTCCATAGACCAAACCGCCAACTGTGAAAGAAAGTAAGTAAGCGATATATTGTGTTTAGAAGGACGGAATGCATACTAGGATTACCGTTACCATCAGCACCGTGTGGGTCAAGTTCACCTCCACTGTTTATATTTCGTTAGTGCGCATCGTAGGCGTATCACAAGTCACTTACGCATCACCAGCGGCGACGTTGATCTTAGTGAAGTCACCAACACCAGTAACCTGGACGTAATCAGGAGTCTTGACAAAGTGAACACCCTGGAAAGTTCCATCGGGAATGGTACGAGCGCCACGACCAGACTTGGTGCAATAGGCGACCTCAAGACGCTCCGAGTTTCCAATGCTATCGACAGTCGGGGGAGCCCAGAGACAGAAATCTTCTGCAGAGCTAGAACACGTTATCAAATACCGTTACATATGGCAGACAACACAATAAACATACTTGATCCAGGCTGTCTGGCACTGGGAGCTGTCGCTGCTGCCTGTCCCACAGTTATTGGTTCCGGATTGGCCATCTTCAGAGGTGGCGGGCAGATCAGTGTAATAGTAGCCCGAATTCCAGACCTGGTTGACGCCGCCGCTGCACGACCAGAGTTGGAGCTACGCGCACGCATAGGTCAATTTCTTGGTGTCAAAGATTTATGGGCGTGTTCATACCGTGTTTCCGTCGGACTGGCTACCGTCGGAGAGATCCAAGCATTTGCCGTGGTCAGTCCATGAAAGGTGATAGTCGCTCTATACCGACTTTAGTCAAAGTAAAATGAACACAATGAAAGAGACCGCACGGTGTAGTAGAACTGCTGATTGGGATTGTTGTTGGTGGAACAAGTCCAAATTTGCAGTTTTACACCATCCGTGGTGCTTCCGCCTGGGACGTCTAGACATTTGTCGCCAAAGACTTGGACCGAACCGCCAGAGAAGGACCATTTCTGAGAGGTGGCACCAGTGCATGACTGGAGCGTGACAGTCGCTCCGTCCGAGTTGGACGAGGCGGTCATACATTTACCTGCATCGTGTTATAAGATCGCCTCCACGTACATAGAATCTGCTCACCAGAGTTGATGCCGGGCTCGAGGAGAACCTCTCCACGGTAGCTGTTTATGATGTCAGTCCAAGATCTCGCGTTTAGCGCCAAGGGAAAAACACGAACTTGGGCACCTGGGCAGAGGCCATAGTGGCTGCCAGAAGGACAGCGCTTGAGAAAGATAATAAGTTGTTCATCGTAAGTATTAGGGTAGGGAGAAAAGAATGTGGGGGTATTCGCCAAAACGAATAGAGAGAAACGGGAAGAGGGAAGCAGCAGACTTTTATACGCGCATACTTGATGACCCACCCCATTTCGGCCAGTCTTCGGCCATTGATCGCCGCATGGGAACGATCGGAATTCTTGAAAGCGAGACGAGCAAGTCTTTTCTCTTCGGCTTTGCATACTGTATGCATCTAGCGCGAGGCCCACTAAAGCCTTCAGAAGCTTGTGCGCAACTCTACAGCGCAAGCACGTCTTCCTGCATCGCGTTTTTTCTGATTCCGATTGATCACGAGGTACTGCATCTGAGCAGGCTAGAATTACCTCGCTACGATTCATGAAACGCGTTTTATCTAGATCCGCATCGCGGAGGCTTCACCGAACGACCTTCAAACTACATCGAGGTGCACCGCTACGCGAAGACGCGTCGTCTCTAACGTTCGCGGTTTGTGTACCTGCTGGGAAGTTGCTCGAACCTTTTAAACTTAATTGAAAGGTGGCGGCGGCAATATATCGCTGATTGCCGACACAAATCAAGTAAGTACGCTGGCTACTCTTTTATCCTCGCGTTTCGGCTTGTTCTTTTGAATAATACCTAACGAGTAGGACTTGACGAGCCATCCAGCTGAAAATGAACGTACTCACCTTGAGATGGGAACTGCAAGGCGCTTAGACAAGAACACCTCAACTTGTGCCCCTCGTCTCCATATTTCAACGGACCTCTTCAATATCCTACTCGGACAGATGCCCGTAGTACTTTCCAGAACGCTGCATGGATGATCTTCTTCGCGTAGGATGCGACTCCGTCGCTGGGCTTGGATTCGAAATTTAGCGTCTGTCTCATATGTCACGAGTGAGAAAATCAAGCACTACGTCGACGATGATGTGGCGAACGCGTGGCTGATGAATATGGGTACGTGGTCTTGAGCTCATTTGCGGTGTACTTCCTCTCCCTCTCCGGTCCTGCCAGCTACTTGAAAGAACAGAACAGCGCTTCCTTCCCGTTGCGCACTCCTTCTGTAGGAAATCAGGTGGCCAAATCAGCAAGCTGTAATTCTAAAAAGCCTCGTGCCTGTACTGGGTCCTTGTGATGCCCTGGGCAACGATTGAATATGTAGCTTGATTGATTTCTGTTGACAAGAGCGTGACCTGTCAAATCGACGTGCGCAATGTTACGCGGTGGACGTCAGTGGAACGAACCTTGATACTGCCAGCAGCGCCATTTGCACTCTATATTTTGACGGAACCTCGGTGAGCATTGTTGTGTCGAAAGGGCTCTTGACACACGCGCATACCTATATGGTTTGTGATACAGAACTTCGTTACATAAAAATGGATTCCTGGGTCGAGCAGGACACGAAGAAGCTGATAGAGTGGATAGAGTGACGGTTTTCACGCTCTGAAGCCGTACAACATTCATGAATCTGTTGCTAGCGTAAGAGTCCTAAAGATGTAAGTATAACGTCAAAGGAATACCTGGAACGACAGCGTCAAGAGCTGATCATTCATGGCAGCTGGATAAGAGGTGCAGTCCGTCCGCGGAATTTCAGGCGAGCGACCGATGATAAGAGAGCAAGTCCCCAAAAAAACTGAACGATCAATCACTAGCCAAAGTCAATCTTTAGTCTAGACAACTAACGCGTATTTACAGATCAAAAAGATGTACATAACAAAGCGCATCGTATTCCCACTACATAGGATAACCTATAATGTATCAATTCAACGGGGGTAACATAAAGAGACGTAAAGGAAAGACGTTGAAGAGGGGTAGTAGGTGGCCAAAAAATATGGAAAGATATATATAACAAAGCCAATGTGTTCCGAGGGAGCGATAATAATGTGTAGACCGAGAAGAAAAAGATGTGCAGTTATAGGAGGCCACATTCCCGGAGATGGAGCTGCAACAGGATGTCTTGGATGGCACTGAGCACGACTGTGAAGCGAAGACGTTATCAACAAGCGAATAAGGAGTAAGAGGTCAGACGAACATTAATTTGTTGTGTGTCAGTGGCGCAAGTATAATGTGGTATATCTCTTCTTTCGTTCTGCGCTCTGGTTTCAAGCTGACGAATCGGTGGACTGACAAGTCAGCGAGCAGCTTCATCCCAGTTGTCCGCCACCTTATGAGGAAAAGCGAATAATTCGAAAGCTACGGACACCCGTCCAATAGTCAGGGAAGTAGTCGCCTAGCTGGAGGGAGGTTTCTCAGCGAAACAAATCGATCTTGTTCAGGAAGAGAATCTGAAAGGCTAGTGGATATCGAGATAGAGATAGAGGGCAAGTATACGTACTATCGAAGTCTTGACGAACCACCGGGAATTGCATATTGAGTCGAAAAGGGTAAGAGCTTCTTGCATACGGTTCTAGGGCGTGTTAGAAGATCATTCGAATGATTAAGCACAGGGACTTACGACACTCTCATCTTCGTACAACATCTGGTCGTACTCGCTCAAACTGACCAAGAACACCAAAGCCGTAACATTTTCGAAGCAGTGAATCCACTTCTTTCGCTCTGAACGCTGACCACCAACATCGAAAAGCTTGTATGTCAACTCGCCAACCTTGAAGGTTGTCTCCGTGATACCGGTGGTCTTAACACGAGAGCGAAGGATATCTTGGTCGGTGGGGAGGTATCCAGGGGCGGACATTCGATCCAGGGAGTTGAAGTAGTAAACGGCAGAGTCGTTGAGCTGGAACTCTCTTGAGCGACGAACGGCTTCGCGAACACCGTTGTCCCTCCACAAAGATTTGAGGGCATCGACAACATCCCGGGGCATGGTATCAGAGTCCAGCTGACCGGGAAGAGCGAGAATGGTAGCCTTGCGAGCATCATTCTGAGGGGATAGCGTAAGATCCAGCAGTGGCAACGCATCAAGAATGGCACTGTGGTTGGTAAGGTGAGTGTCATGTATCGCTAGAGGACATGTTGACAAACCGCATGGACTGAATGGTATTCGAAAATATGATTTCCTTGTATGAGTCCCGCTCTTGGTCGTTGTACCCGCCATGGTGAATCAACTTCATTTGTTTGAGCACCGTCGACTGGATATGTTGTAAGCAGCGTAAAAACCCGAATGTGCATAGTAGTCACCTTTCCCGACTCTCCAGCACCGAGGAGGAGCATTTTAATCTCATTCTTGGCCATCATCCTGTCCTTCTTGAGCTGGTTTTCAATCTCGTCGTTGCCTATGGCACCAATGAGTATGGCGGGCCGCAAGGAGCAGAGGACTCAGGAGTACATACGGGCCTTGGCCTGAGGATCCTCGCCTCCACTTGATTGACAGCAACCCATGGTTTAGCAGGCGATTATGAGGAAAGGATTAAAATGAAGGAATGGACAGAGTTGCGCCTAGGCGACGATGTGTACAGACAATGATGGGAAAAACGAGAGAGCAAGAGAAAAAGGCCGGGCGCCATCAAACCTGTCTGCTTATGGAGCATTTTCACACGCCACCACGGCCTCCTTCCTGTCAACGAAATACAAGTTCATCGTACCTCCTGTGTTGA
>JADNYV010000556.1:0-22244 GCA_015501055.1 Mucidula mucida | reverse complement strand
GTGCTTTATAAGTGGGGGCTGCGTTAAGGCGCGTAATAGAGATGGTGAGACTGGTACGGCTTTGTCGTCTCCTCCGTGCATGTCCTGATTCATTTCCCCAAGGCCAAAAAGACCATGACTGATGTGGAATTGTAGACTGGAAAGGATCCAGCCGCAACGTTGACGTCCTATATTCATGACATCGGGGCAAACTATCCTACCCACCAATCCTGCCGAAGCCGTCGGGTGGCTACAGAAAGCATTTTCATTGTCGGAATGTGATTCAGAAATGATGGTCTGACATGGGTAAACTGAAGGTTCGTGATCTTTGGCCTCTTTTCTGAGGAGAGCATCCTTGACTTTGATAGATATTCTATTCTGCGCACGCTAGCGAGGGCGTACTTCTTTCGGCCTTGTATGATCAGGCGGAGGCGGCTTGGACGAGTTCATTCCGTCCATTGATGGCGCGCGCGATGCAGGCGATCCTGTATGTCTTTCATGCAACTGTGCTCCTCATTCTTACTCTACCAAGGAAATCTCCGGATATGGAGAGCTTCGATGGTTACGACTCGCAATCCTGAAGAGACGCAAGGCTAACGAGTCTGCATTGTTAAATGGTACACGCCTGTTCTGCTTCATATGTTTGGTCGAACAAAACATTTGTCTCTAAGCATTCAAGTCAATTGTCGATCATATGGCATTGACAGAGGCGTGTCTGACTCAGTAAATATTTCCTCCACGCCTAGTCGAGTAGTACTGATGCGTTGACATAGCGTATTACAAGACCTGTGAACAATCAGCCACCAACAGTACGTCTGGGCTCACAACACATCAGTAATTTCATATCAATATGTTCGTAGCGCTCTCGTCACTGCTGTACACCGCCATTGTTTGCAGCGGGCATCGACCGAGGCCAGTTTGGGGACTGGGATCAGTCATCGATTACTCTTGTCGCTCATAGTGCACTGTGCTAATCATCTGATCCCGCGAGGTAGCCATGAACCGACCCAAAGGTCGTCGGAAATAGTATTGGGAATGAGGACCACTAAGAGGCTAAGATGGTGTGATTTGGAAGATGGGTTAATTTCCAATGGGTCAATGGCCATAAATCGCTGCCTCCAGCAGCATGGGGTTCTTCCTGATGTAGATCTGAAAAGTCTCCGAGGACCATCGACTGGCGGCTTGGATGAGATGCGGTGCAACACCGTCTTCAGCCAAAGCTGTCGCTCATCCTGCGTGCAACGACTGACCGGCAAAGGATGAGTCCGGTTCAAGGATGCGAAGACGAGCGATGAACCACCGACAGTTGGGAACAGTGCCGTCCGCTTTTACCCAAAGCATGGGATGGAAAGGAAAAGATGCATTGCGGCGCGTGAGGTAGCAATAGAAAATGGGCAAAGGGTCAAAATCACGGCGCATGTGGACTATGACATGGTTGCCTTCGAACAGGCGGTCCGCCTTATGATATGGAAGGATGAAGCCATATCCATCCCGGACTTGGAAGAAAGACGTCCGTTTCACCATTTTCCTCAGGTTACGAAGGCGGGCGTTGTCCGGCTGAGTTAACTCGCCAGGGCGAAGAAGAGCGCCGAAGCCGGTATACAACATGGCTACGAAAAGGACATCGTCATGTGTGGACGAGTGAGATAGGTTTGTACGAGCGCATTGGAGATGCGCGCGTGAAAGTGGCTGTTTACGCTGAATGGGCTTTCCGCACCAGCGTTTGCAGCCGGCCAGTGTCTGCGCAACCAGACAAGATTTGCGCGTTGCACGAATGTCAGGGAAAAAATCCTCGAGCTTGTTACAAATCCCAGAGAGGTAAGTGCCAACGGATTTCGGGTCAATCTCGAACAACATGTAGACAACATAGAGGGAGAGCGTGTCGGCAGTGGGTGTAAGGGCGAGCTCATGCATGGAGCAAAAAGCGATGTAAGAATTAAGGTGAGAAGTGTAAATGACGTGGGAGGATGTATCCAGAGCAAGACCAAGAGCAATGCTGCAAAGGTGGACAAGCTCTGATATGGGCAAGGCAGGCGGTGAGGCTGCCTAGCCGTAGCGGACATTGGAATCATTTTTTCGCTGCCCCCAGCATAAAACAAGGGGGTTGAAAAGTGCCCAGAATGAGGTCCGGGGCGTGCAACAGCGCGGTGGCACTGGCTGAGTGTGAAATGGCGTCAGCGACAGTATTGTCAACGCCGGGGACATGGAGAACACGAATGTCGATATTGAACTGGACGCATATGTCAACAGCGGCGCGCAGAATGTGGTTGTATTCCGGAGATGCGTGTAGTGAGGAAAAGATGTCAACCGTGTTTGTGTTGTCCGTTAATATTGTCAACCGACTTGGTTGCTCAAGCAACCCATGCCGCAACAGAGGTGAGAGTGAGAACCAATGAAGGGCACTTAGTACACAAAGTGCCTCCCAGAAGAAAATCTTGTCGCGCATGTCACCACCGTCAACTACGGCAAAGAAACCAAGATTGAGAGTAGGGATCCAGAAACCCATCCCGTCAAGGCAAGCATCACAAAAAATGCAGAGGTCATAGTCGCCGTTTGGGTCCCAATCAAGGTTTGCAAAGAACAGCATGCCAGAAGATTTCTCAACATGTGCCGCGAACCATGTAAGATCCTCAGATATTGCCTTATTGAGATAGATCTGGGTGTGGGCTTTAGATTTTCCCGCCATCTTGTTATACACGTTGCAGAGTGCTGGCTTGAATAATGGGAACATGTTGAAAGACCAATTGACCCATCCAGTCAGTTGTTGGAATTTGGCCAAAGTGCGTCTGCGCGAGGCGGCGAACACACGAACGGAGTTAAGAAGTTCAAGCTTAGAAACTTCTGGAAGAGTGGCAGTGAGGTTGTTCGGATCAATGTGGAAATCAATAATGGTCAGAGTCCGGCCCCATTCTTGTTTCGAGTGTTTGTGTGGTATGCCAAGGTGGTCCCACAACTTGAGCAGTTTTACTTGGTTGGAAGGGTACAAACGGCCATATGGTTCATACCACTGCATGTCACCTACAAGTGCTATACTGTAGCTGTCGTCGACATAGCAGCAAAGGTCGACAATCTGAGCGATAAAAATAGCAATCCAGATAACCAAACCCATCACAGAAGCCCAGGCACAAGGTGAGCCACTGCTGCCAAAACACACCATCCAATCAATGTAATGCCGCCATAATGTTTTGTTTGTTGCCCCACCATGCGCGTCACTTGTCGTTGGCATATTCGCTGTAACAATTTGCTTGATTTGTCACAAAGGATGCATAGGAATAAGACGGAAAGCAGCTTTAACGTCCGACTTCCAGAGGACAAACTCGTTGCCAGGATGCGCCCATATGAAGGCTACAAGGATGGGTATGAAGATGAGAAGTGAGTCCATCCTTGCACCTCTTGTCTTTGTTTTGTCGATCATTGTGTTTTGAGAGAAGTCGCCCACAGATTGGTTGGCGACCATGCAAAGGTTGTTGGAGCGTGGCTTTGGGACAGCAATATTTGGTGTAGAGTACATGCCCGGGAGTAAATCGGGACCAAAGGCAGGTGAGTGCCTCTTAAGTTTTACTTCTTCCTCACACTGAGCATTCACAAAGTCTCGCTCTCTCACACTAGGGAATGTAGCCCATGTGTTGTCCCAGGTAACTGGGTACTCATCTGTTGGACTCGTCCTTGCCCATGGCCAGAAACCCTCGCACAAGGAAATCATTACGGACGCACAGAAGGATTGATTGGGGTGAACAGTTAGGAGTGATTCAAGACAGTTGACGTTAATGGGAGTACCAACATGGAACAGGTGCGGGTTATTTTTAATAGTCTCGGCTGCCTCACCAACCTGTTCTCCAGCAGGAGGTTGAGGCAGAGCATCGTCAACTTCAGTGTACCAGGCAGTACAACTGTAGAGTGGTTGGGTGTTATCGCGCCAACCGAAACCTCTGAGGTAGCACGGCAACCAAGAGCCCGGTGCTACGTCGTTAATTTCCTCCTCACTTCTTGCGTTACTCGCTGATCTCCAGAACCGCAACAGGTACGAGCTGCTAGCCGATGACTCAACGACTGGTGCCGCACTGGTTGGAGACGAGCGTATGGGCACCACCGCACTTGGAGCAGATGTGCTGCCTCCTGCAAGGGCTATTATTGCATTGGTGTTGATTCCAATTATTGCAGGTCTCGACGGATTGTTTCTCCCGCTTTGCGGCTTTTCCTTTGATTTCTCCACCCGGGGGGATATAACAGGCACCGCCTTGGTTGAGATGGGCATCATGACATTTGGCAATGCTGTCGTGAGCGGTGTCGCTGAACAGGATGTCGTGTCGTTCACCAATGAGTTTCCGAGCGGCGTGGTTGAAATGGATGACATTGTGATGTTCGCTTGGTTGTTGAGACTGGAAGATGCCACAAATGTACGTCTCATACTTTTGGAGTTCTCTCTTTCGGCCTGCAAAGACTGTACAGACCGCTTTTGCATATACTCCCCAGCAATCAATCCACGTCGACTTATCTGTGACCTTCTTGGATGCAGGCTTTGTACCGAATGAGGTGAGGATAGCCGCAGCTGTTGTGTTGCTTGAGTACACAGAGGAAGAATTGATGTGTCCACTGTAAGTGTGGGCATGTATGTTGTTGAATTTGACTGCCTCATCACGGAGGACGGATGGCCATAGGTGCTTGGGGAACAAGGGATTAACTCCACTGTTGAGGAGACTTGCGAGTGCTCCACTGTGGTCAATGGCGTAATTCTCAATAGCAGCAATGACTTCAAGATGCCTTTCCAACATGAGCAAGCGAGCGATGAAGGAGTCAGCGGCCCAGGCATATTTGGTCGTGTCGGGTTTAGTCTTCTTCTTTTGGGGTTGCTCAAGCTCATTGTCAGAGGTGTCTCCAGGGGATTGCCGACGACGTTTGGGAGACGGTACGGGAGGAGGTCCTTGTCTCGGAGATTGTGCGGAAGGAGGTCTCTGTCTGCGGGCCTCTTCAGCTTTGTGTTCGCGATTAGCGGCGTCAGCCATATACCATTCATGGTCGTCGAGGTTCTGAAACCAAGGGGCGAGTGTGGCCTCATTGTCTCCTTGCCAGTTGATATTCCGGACAGCTGTGTAGAGATAGTTGTGCAGGTGCCATACGGTCCACTCTTTACAGGTGATTCCGTTGTAAAAGAATTACTGGATGATGGGTAAGTCGTTCGCAATCTATGGGAGAGCAATGGCATGGTTCGTTCCGACAGCAGGTGGTTGGGGGATGTTGGGGACATTGGACATTCTAATCCGCTAGATGGAAATATATGTATTTCTTTTATGCCCAAATTTTGTGGTGTCTACCCCGACAATGAGGAGACATAGAGAGAGTCTGTAAGAAACGGCATACCTAACACAACAATGAGGAGACATAAGAGAGTAAGTAAAATATCCTATGAGACTTTTGTGTATGTAAAGCGTGAGAAATAAACGGACGGAAGTGAACGAATATACAAATGTGGCGCGATGCACAGGTGGGACGTACCCGTTGCGACCTGCGAGTGCCCTGCGTGAGTGATGCAGTGTCGACACAAGATAATACGTACCAAATAAAACTGCTGTGATCAACAGGTGGGACGGACCCGTTACAACCTGGAGCAGGATTACTGGCACCCTGAGTACTTGCTTTGATCGACAGGTGGGGTGGACCCGTTGCGACCTGGAGCAGGTACCCAGATGAGGAGAGGAAAAAGACAGTGTAAGAACTGTGCTCACTCGATTATTAGCCTTGTGTAAACAAACATTTAAACCCGACGAAAGACGAAGATCAGAACCAAGCTCTGGGTGTACTTGACGCCGCATTTACATGTCAGTGGCGCCCTAAATCGATGTCTTACCACTTAATAGCCTCCTTAGTACTCTGTGAAACGGATGACAAGCTTCCCGGTGTTGTCGTGACTGCTTGTCTAACTGTATGTCCTCTATCTCAAAACTGCTAGTGATTTAATCCCACATTGCCCAGTTGTTATGGCAGTATGGAGACGGACATTACAATGTGAAACGCTAGCCGGAAGCAGCAGAGTGGTTTGTTGCAGGAAGTCACAAGCTATTTCGCACAAACAGTCCGTCAAGCGCATGGGCAAAGTGCTTCAGGAAAGCGATGTTGTCTCACATCAAGCACCGGGAGTTTGCAAAGGCGTGCGAAGGTGTCCTTTAAACGAGGCCGCAATGCACTATGTTATGTTCTTGACTGCTGTCCATCAGGGCAAGTACAGTAAATTCTGTATCAATAACGGAGGCTAATAAGACGTGATAGGGATTGATGAAGAAGAATGATGACATCCCAGTGATTGGCGCTTCAATCACCGAGTTCTGCACCATGTGTGCCCAGTCACACATTGCAGAGCACTACGGCCGTCGATGTTTTGAGCGCCACTTGCGAATCTCATGCCTCAGGACTGTGGTGGGTTTTGAATACTGGCCCTGGTGATATACAAGCTAAGCAGCAGACCAGCATTGAGAGACAAGTCATATGTAGACTAAGGCCTGTACAGACATGGATCATGGGCCTAAATCTCCTGCAACAATTCCGTGCTTCTTTGCCCGTCATGTCAAGGTTCTTCGTATCGGTGATTACTTAACAAAGGCGGCGAACTTCTTCATTAACACCGTTTACTCATACCCACAATGGAAGGAGTCTTTGAACATTGTGCTGGGTGCATGTCATAGTCTGGAGCGCCTCGTCTGGCCTCTGACATATGATTGGATACTCCTACAAGATTGTATAGCAACTCTGGAAGCTGTGTTTGTCTCTCACACCTCTCATTGGGTGACGGCTCCTAGCCTAGATTGTACGTATTGTAGACTTTCGCCTCTGGACAGTGTGTTACACAGGACACTCACATGGTTGTTGGCTTGCTGTATGCTAATCTTCCTGTTGCCATTTCCTTTGTAGGGCATTATCAAGGTGAGATGAAAGAAGTATTGTACATATGCATATCTATTCCCAAGGCATATCAGCCAAAACCAATGCACCACAGTTTTCCCGTGTTCTATTACGGCGGGCTGTTGCTCCGAATTGATTATTGTACCATGCGCAAGTCTCCCAGTGTCACAACCTTGGTTCCAAGTGTAGACAGGAAGATGATGAAGGCATGCCCGACTAGCAATGCCATAATGGGAGCCGCTAAACGTCTCAACAGCGATCAAAGCCATTCAAGGAATGGTCAAGTGCCCAGACTTTGACAGGAGAATGCTGTTACTGGCGACACAAGTATTGCACCAGTCGGAAAACAGGTTAATCCTCCTGGCAGCGCTCAAGGTGCTACTCAACACACTGAAAGTACCAAGCGGCGGTGAGACACTCGTTGAAGCCATAACACTTATTTGATGTATTCTCAAGCTCGTCCTTTGGCTACTCACTGAGACGGCCCCGAACAAGTCAATTTATCTGTCCAGCTTCCGATTCATGACATGATAAATTTGATATAGGCCTCTACTCATCAACATGCTGCTTGAGCATTTTTGAAGATGTTTGTGAACTTTCGTGGTTTGCCCTTCATACCATTGAATGTTTTATTTTAGCTAAAGTCTTTGTTAAAACGGCATGAACTCAAAAATCAATTAATTTCATTTCCAAGGATCTCTTGTGGTTATGGCGTGCAGCTTACAACTGTGCCGTTCAAGGATGCTCAGAGTGGGTGGCAAATCATGAACGGATATTGGATCTATTCAACATGGCACGAGATGTATTGTATTTGCTTCATTTGGTGTAATTAACTCTGATGAATACAAGCTTCTGGAGGTACATTGCCAGTCCTCGCCGCTTGAGATTGATGCAGAAGTGTATATTGTTGGTTTTCATGGCGCCCACGTGATCCGAATCGCATAATGCAGGATCGATCGGTTAGCTTGCCCTTAGTCTTTCTACCACGACTAAGGGTAAGCGAACCGTTCCTCGTACCTCGATACACTAGCTGATATTTGTTACAGCGTACTGACGTGTGTGTGTGTCGTTAGGTACATTATATTAAAGTCTTTCTACCACGACTAAGACGTACTGACGTGTGTGTGTGTCGTTAGGTTCTAACAGGTTATGGGCGTTTGGTGATTGACACCACTGACCCTGACGCTGCACAACCTCGTACACGCCATTTTTGGACGTTTTTATCGTCCCGCCTAGTCGGATTTTACGCATATACGCGTACCTGCAGCCTGAAATGCCTGCCAAGTCAAAGCCTGCCCCGGGACCCACGCGTCCTACCAGACCCTCTGTCGCCCCGAGCGAGTCGCTTATAGACATGGACGACGATGTACGTCCCCCGCCGGATGACCGTTTCAACTTCCAGGAGCATATGGCGATGATGATGGAACGGGAAGCGAGGATGATGGACATGTTCGAGAGGTACCTGGAGCGCGATGCACCCGGGCCTCCACGACAGCCTTCACCTGCCCTATCCCCACTCACGGAAACGCTCCGCTATGACCGCACCCATCCCCGCATACGCCCCGTCACCATATCCGTACCGTGGCCCAAAGGCGTTGATAAGCTGAACCTAGCCGATTCCAACTTCACGCGCTGGTCGGAAACACTGCGCAATGTCCTCACTGTGGCCCAACCACTGATCTATTACATCGAGCCTGACCCCGACGGCTACTATATTCAGCCTGATCCCGACGACGAGCCTATTGCATACGCGAACTGGCGCTTAAACGACGCCTCAATAGTTGTGTTCGCGAAGCTGCAGATGGTACAGGAGGAGGCGGCTGTCTACAAGGACAAGAAGACCACAAAAGATCTCTGGACCGCTATCACTGCACGCCATCTCAGACGCGGTGTTGTTGCGCAGGTTACTTTGATCAGACAGCTTCTTTCATACACGCTGGCGCAAGGCGACGACATCTCGCAGAAGATCCACGAGATGGCGGAGGTGAACGAGAGACTGTGGGAGATGGGCAATCCTACAAAAGACGACTTCCTCTGTGTCGCTCTCATCCGCGCGATGGGTATGAATTATCAAGACCTACGTTCACGTGTGATGGAGAGCATCACCCGGGCCGCGACAACAGACAAACCATATACATCTCAAGACATTCGCGCACTTTTTGAACTCGAATATGCAATCAAGAAGGACGATGATCACGACTCAGCCATGGTTGCTACGAAGTCGTCGTCACGCGAGGTCTGCTCAAACTGTGGGAGGCTTGGGCACGGGAAACATTGGTGCGTGGCCGAAGGCGGAGGCATGGAAGGCAAGACTGTTGCGGAGGCACAGGCTGCACGACGGGAGAAGAAACCCAAGGGCGGAGAGCACAAAGAGTCTAACAAGAAAAGCGAGCCGAACAAGAAGGACGGGCCCAGCAAGAAGGAGGAGCCGAGCAAGAAACAAGACACGGCGAATCTTGCTGACACGGACATCGATTTCTACGGGCTCTCGACTGACAAGCTGGCTGACGTCTATTCCGAGGACGTACGGAGCACTATGGTACAGGCGGACTTTGACGAGCTATTTGTTCTTGGCATCGTAGATGAACCGCGAGCGTCGGTGGACTGGATGGTGAACAGCAGAACCCTCAACGACGACGCGTACAGTACCTCATTGGACGCCTCATCTGAGCCAGTCCCTCTGTCTGCTTCTTCTTGGTTGGCTGATTCCGGCGCGTCCGTACACGTCACGATGGACAAGACGGATTTTCAGAACCTCAGACCCTTGATTACTCCGAGGAAGGTTCGTGGAGTTGGCGGCACATCCATAGAGGCGCGCGGCGTCGGGAGTGTTGTCGTGAAGCTCGACCGATCCAATACAGAACTCACGCTCAACAATGTCCTCTGGATCCCTAATTCCTCAGTTCGCCTACTCTCTGTCGCCACCATTTCCGATGACCTCCAGTGCGAGTGTCGCTTCTCTTCGAATTCTGTAACTATTATTGGCAATCATGGCCGTGGCCGCGTGCTCGCTACTGGTATTCGC
The DNA here is from genome assembly GCA_015501055.1 of Mucidula mucida. Classification (NCBI taxonomy): domain Eukaryota; kingdom Fungi; phylum Basidiomycota; class Agaricomycetes; order Agaricales; family Physalacriaceae; genus Mucidula; species Mucidula mucida. The sequence goes on along the minus strand of JADNYV010000556.1, from coordinate 12,346 downwards.
ATCCCGAACCGCAAACTCTATAGACTCGCCTGCAGCAAACTCCCGATCGCTACTGAATCCGCTTTTATTTCCATTTCCCCGACTGCTGACATTAGAGTCTGGCACCGCCGACTCGGTCACCCAAACATCCCAGCTATACTTCACATGGCTCGAAACAGCTCGGCGTCTGGTATGCCCATTAACCTCTCCACAATGCCCCCCGTTTGCTCATCGTGTATCCTTAGTAAACAGCCACATATGTCTGTCCCGAAGGTTTGCGAAGGGCCGAGAGCGGCGAGGAGGCTGGAGGTTGTGGCGGTTGACCTGACTGGGCCAGAGGATGTTGTATCAGCATCAGGAAACAGTTACCTCATGTCAATTGTCGATGAAGCTACTTGTTTTCCATGGGCCATACCACTACCATCCAAATCAAGTGCTTTTGAACACTTACGGGTGTGGGAATTGCGAATTGAACAACAGACGGGCCAGCGACCGAAGAAGTATCGCATTGACAATGGGGAGTTGTGTTCAGACGCAATGGTCGCATGGTGCGAGTCAAGGGGAATAGACTACGAATTCACAGCATCCTACACCAGCGCTCACAACGGCCAGTGCGAGAGGACACACCGGACAGTCATGAACAAGGCACGCACGATGCGGATCGCAGCGGACCTGCCACCAAACAGATGGGACGAGTTCTGCGTCACTGCAGCGTATTTGACAGCACGAACGCCGGCGACAGGAGCGAAACTCAAGACTCCATTCGAGGCGTGGTACGGTCGGAAACCGGATCTATCACACTTACGTGAAATCGGCTGTTGCGCTTTCGTCCTCATTCCCTCTAGAAATCCAAAGATCTATCAGAGATCCATCGAGTGTGTGCTAATTGGGTATTCACAGCGAGCGAAGGCATACAGATGCTATCATCGACCCAGCCACAAAGTTATAGAGTCCTTCCATGTCAAGTTCGTCGAGTCACATCAGGACACGACACGTCCTTTCCGACCAGGGACAATCATCGACTCGCCCGGGATTGGACAACCTGAAATCACGCAGATCCCCACACCGGACACCCTTCCTCCACCATCTTCGCCCTCAGACATTTCCAAAATTCCACCAACACCATTACATCCTTCGACAACTATCAACGTACCCGATAGAATACAGAACGAGGATCCGGAAACACCGTCATTGAAGAATCCGGATCCCAATAGTAGGATAGAAGGGGAGTTGGAAACACCGTCATCGAAGAATCCAACTTCCCCAGAAAATTTGGTCCCGGAAACACCATCATCGAAGAATCCGGGGCCTGTAGATAGTTTACCACGGAGGTCTCCAAGGTTACTACAAGAGGTGAAAGAGTCAGCTGAGGGAAAGAGGGAACGACAACGAGCAGCGAAGGACAGGAGACAAGCAAAGATCGAATTACGGGCGGCGCTACAGGACGAGGGATTGGAAGCGGACTTTATCAAAGATGACGACCCATTTGACGACATCATAGAGGACCTACTCATTGCATCGGAACAAGAACAACACGCTATGGATGAACCACCGAGTTTGAAAGCGGCTCTAGAATCCGAAGATGCGGAGCGTTGGGTTGCTGCGATTCAGGAGGAGCTGAAGGGCCTGTCAGATATGGGAGTATACAAGCTCGTGCCACGCTCACAAGTACCAGATGGACGTCAAATACTCCGCTCGAAGTGGGTCCTACTCCGGAAGCGAAATGAACTCGGAGCTATCAGTAGGTGGAAGGCGCGTCTCGTGGTCCGAGGATTCGAACAAGTTTTTGGACGTGACTACGATAGGACGGCGTCACCTACAGCAAGGATAGAATCTTTCCGAATCCTCAGTCATCTTGCTGGATACAACGACTGGGATATGCAGCAGTTCGATATCAAACAAGCATACCTACACGGCCTCCTCGACAATGAAGAAAGGCAGTGGATTGAGCAGCCGGAGGGATTTGCAGAGAAAGGAAAAGAGGACTGGGTATGGGAGTTGCAGAAGGGACTGTATGGGCTGAAGCAGGGCGGGAGGATATGGAATAAGACACTCAACGAGGCGATGGTAGGCTGGGGATTCAAGCGGCTGCACAGCAAGTGGTGCATCTATTACAGGAAATCCAACACCGGTACCGTCATCTGCGCCGTGCATGTGGACGACTTCTTGTCAGTGGCGTCATCCAGGGCAGAGAACGACCATTTCCTCGAGGAGGTTCGTACGCGGTGGCAGCTGTCAGTGGAGGATGCACGATTCGTAGTAGGAATTGCCATCGAACGCGACCGGGAGCAATGATACGTCTACCTTTCACAGACTGCCCTAATCGACAAAGTCATACAACAGTTCCTGCCTTCGGACGCACACCCCAAACTCATACCTATGGATCCTGACCTCAAGCTTAGACGCCCGTCAAAACTATCCCCTCCAGACGCTGAGAACTTCCCTTACCGTCGCTTGGTTGGCGGACTCATGTACGTTGCCATCGGGACCCGACCAGACATAGCCTTTGCTGTCTCCAAACTCGCCGGATACCTTGATTGCTATCGCTCAGAACATTGGAGAGCCGCGATTGACGTGGCACGGTACCTCAAGGGGACACGCACATTGCGACTCCGTCTTGGAGGGAGGAAGAATGCGATACTGGGTTACACCAACTCCTCATATGCCGACTGTCCAGACACGCTTTGCTCCACGATGGGATATACATTTAACATGGGATCCGGAGCGGTTACATGGGCGTTGAGGAAGCAGAAAGTGGTGGTGACATCAATGACGGAATCGGAGTACATTGCGTCAAGCGAAGCGTGCAAAGAAGCAGTCTGGCTACAACAACTGTTCGGCGAACTCGAGATGCTTGTCAAGACCGAGCCGGCTCCACTTCTGTGTGACAACAACGGTGCCACCTGCCTCGCATATGATCCTGCGTTCCACGCTCGCGTCAAACACCTCGATATACGGTACCATTATATTCGGGAGCGCATCGTGTTGGGAGACATCAGTGTGGGCCGCGTCGCGACGGCGGACAACGTAGCGGACATCCTCACAAAACCACTGGCCCGACAGAAATTCACAGCGTTCAGAGAGTTATTGGGGGTCATCTAGTTTTGCGGGCGAGGAGGAGCATCATGCTTTCGGAATACACAGTTCGGTTCGAGGAGGAGTGTTGGTTTTCATGGCGCCCACATGATCCGAATCGCATAATGCAGGATCGATTGGTTAGCTTGCCCTTAGTCTTTCTACCACGACTAAGGGTAAGCGAACCGTTCCTCGTACCTCGATACACTAGCTGATATTAGTTACAGCGTACTGACGTGTGTGTGTGTCGTTAGGTACATTATATTAAAGTCTTTCTACCACGACTAAGGCGTACTGACGTGTGTGTGTGTCGTTAGGTTCTAACATATATGCATCTATCTATTACCTCGTTCTCTGGTGTATCCGGTTGGGGTGTGTGTTATCGTGAAACAGGACATCGCAATGGCTTGACTTTGTTTAGTTTTTGCCTTTCGCCAAGCCCGGCAAGACACCACGGACGATACCATTAATGTAAGTGCTTGCAGTTCTCGTGGATGTCTCTGATTGTTTTTAGGAAGAAAAGGCTCGCAACTTGACAGTCCAAGTGGAAGCATGTCGGAAAAGGATCTAGGAGATCTCGGAGAAGGCGGTAATACTGGAGGAGAGTGATGCTACTTGATTACAACATTTTATACATGCATTGCGAGTCTTCGAGGTAGAGTTATTGGCTCTGTTGAAGGATTGGGACGGGATGTCCAGCATCGTTGGGGTACGTTCTCTTGTCCTCAGTGAAGCATTCAGGCCTCACCGCTGCAATGATAGGACACCGTTTTGGCTGGCCCGCTGGCGGCTAGCACCTACAAGGCCATCACAGACATTCTAGTATATTACCGGTTCATGACCTGCCCATTGTATTATGACACTTGTTCCAGTGGGCTGAGAAGGATTGTCCGGTAGATGGTAGGTCGTTAGTCTGCTGATGTAAAGTATGGTGCTGCCTTCTCCACCGCAGTTCTCTACGACAGCCTTGAAGTTAGTGCTGTGTTTTCGGCTTTGGTTTCACGTCATTCGGACAGGCAATTCTCCGGGCAAGTCTTGACCATAATTCACTCTCGATCGAGAAGTTTTCAAGACGGCTTTGCGCGATTTGTACAACAATGTTGGCGCAAAACTTGTCGACTGATAGAGCAAAAGCTATCAGTTACGTGGAACAGGCTGTGAGTGTTATTGAACAGAGCATTGACAACTTGAACAACGAGGTATGTAGATACTCTCCCCCCTCCTCCTTCTTATGATCTCCGTAGGCTTATCCCATGGATGAGCGTTTCTGGTTGCCCAGCATGTCGTACAACACTGGTTTTGAGTGTCTTGAGTCAGCCTTCACTTGGCCGGTGCTTTCAAGAGACTGATGCTTCTGACAAGGCCTCGGCGTTGGATGAGGCGAAGCGCTGATTTGAACCGTCGATTGTTATTTGTAGGCTTGTCCCTGAAGGAACGGAGCGAGCTGAAAAGGTAAGGGGTGTTCTCAGATGCTTATAGTGTAACTGATGGTTTCAGTAGATTTCAGAAACATACAGAGAACTGCTTTCGCGATATGGACCTCATTGACGAATTCTGTCTCGTTCTCTATGGCCCTTTCTAGATCTTGATGTATCACTATGTTCTTGCTTTCTGTTTGCGGATTGCGTATCTCGTTCTTTGTCTGTGTCTGCTGCTTTCCTCTGTTTTGCTTGTATGAAAACAATGTTATTGAAATATGTAGGCGGCACCTTTGCTCTCGAATCTCTGACGAGTTCATGTCAGGCTTCTGTACTCGGAGGGAGTGATGCGACGCAGAGGCCCGACTTGCACGGGATTTGACTGACAAGTGTTTGCTTTGAGGTCCCTCCCAGTATATATAAGATTTCAACAGTGTTCGCATCCTGCGCCCTTGATGTCCTATCAAGCTTGACAGAACACCGTCAGGCAAAGAAGGCCTTCATGGCATCCATGCTAGAAGATAGAGTTACCCCTTTTTTTACCGGATGTGAAGAAATCCGCGGAAAAGCAGGACGAGCATTGTCATGGTTGCGCAAGCTTCACTCTTGAAATGATTGCTTGGTCGCCGAAAGAGTGTATGTAGCGCGGTGTTATGATGCTCTGGTCAATGAGGAGTGGACACTGCTTATGTACCCTTGAGCTTTCCATGAAATTAAGTGAAGGCAAAATGGTCAGAAGCAAATTCTATTATTCCATCTAAGTGCTAGAATGATGGCAGTAATATAATTGTCGCAGAGGATCGAGTGGTAGCACTAAGCCCTCTCCTGCATGTTCAGGCAGGCGGGTGCAGGCGCGCGGGAGATGTTGGTGGGCATCAGCACAATGGTTTTTCAGCTCCTCTGGACTGACCAAGGACTGACTTTAATAAGAGGGCCGATTGACTGTCCTTTTTTGGAAGCGCAAGGCTGTCTTCAATGTTCATGTCGACCATTTCGGGAGATGGTAGGCCCATCGCCATCTCTCTTGATGTTCCTTCAGAATGTCAGGCAAGATGTGTCGTCGCCGACACCCTTACTGACGAAGTCCGTTCTTGCTGTTCTACAGACAAGTCAATGCCTGTTTACTAACTACAGACTCAGTTCATATTCTTTTCTTGCACCTCCAAATTTGCATACAGCTTCGTCGAATGTGTCGAATGTGTAGGAAACAACATTGGCATGATGGATTACACAGAATTCCAGGGTATTATTGACAGTAAGTCGCCTTATCGGTATGCCTCAAGCGTGTATGCAACGTGTATGCGCGTGTAGGCCCCAGTGTGATGTGCAAGGTCTGTCAATATTGAAGCTGTCATTTTTGGGCCAAGACCCCAACCACCCTCTATCTCCTATCTCTACGTGGAGTAGCACGAGCTCGGAGTCAGAGACATTGAGGACTACTGGTTCCTCAATGGCTTTGGGCAGTTCAGGTTCTGTGACATCCACTGGGTTCAGTGACCATTTGGACGCTGCAGTTTGGGTGAACTTGCAGCTTGTGGCTGCTATAGAAGTTATTGTGGTCGGGGCAGTTGTGGGGCTTGTCTCTAGATGGTGCAATGTTCTCCCCTGCTTGTTGAGCAATGGGCGGTCAGGTGGTACACGCAGCTTATGCTTTCTGGTGGCCTCAATATTTTTGGCCACCTTCTCGACTTTCTGGACGTCGGCTCAATAGAGCAGTTTTTGCGGCGGTACTTCCTATTGGTTTCCTACATGAATTTCGGGGGCGGTGGCGATCAGGCTGCAATTGCGATGTGTCTACTCCTTCTCTACTGGGTGTCTGCAAATTGGCAATCACCTGAGGCGTGCTATTTTGCAGTCTTAAACACATATCTTGTTTGGTCAGTATGTTATACCCTATGTTATCTGGATATCGTGTTGGCACAATGGCATCAGGAATTTTTTGGTCCAATGTATAGAGATTCTCGACTTGATTGAAGTATTGAGGACAGCATATATAAATAAAAACAAGACAGACTCGGACAACAACAGTGAGTGGAGTAATGGAATGATCATTTTGGCGGCTCTGTTGCCATTCTTCAGAGTTGAAAATGCAGCATAACAAGCAAACTCACGAGAGACATCATCAAAACTAATCCAAAAAGCAGATTTAAGACCCATTTTAGCCTCTAGCTCCTTCAGTTTAATCAACGTGCGGATGATGCCGCCGGAGCCTCGTAGCGCGAAGTAGAAAAGCTCAATTGTGTCATGCGCGACCTCAGCAACATTGGCTTATCTGGGAATATTCAACACAGAGAAGACGTGAACTAAATTCAATGGGTCCCACAACAAGAATATACATTTATGCAGCTTGTGGAAAAAACTTATGAAGTGTCCTTGAACGTCTGGATGAAGGAGGTGGCTAGAGCTGGGTGTTATTTGATGAAGACGATAGGAAGTGTGCAGTATTGGCAGTAGTTGGATTGAATCCGTCCTTTAGAGAGGGCATTGTCCAATCAAGACTGGTTGCATTGTGCATGATAGGAAGGATCAAGTCGAATTCAGAATCTTTTGGAAACATGCAATCAAGAGCTGAATTTAACGGCCATGTATGGTGCGTCGCTCAACTTTGCACGCATGACGAACCCAGTTGGTATAGACTTTGCGCGCTCCTGCAGTCTGTGTGTTTTACCCAGGTCAACCACCACACTGCGAACAGATTGAGTGGCGTGGGGTAAAAACGCACATATTAGTCTCTATCGAACGAAGTCGTTCTTAAAAAGGAAGGAGGCCTCCAAGAAGAGGTATTGAAACGCTGCCGCGTGCCAGATTTTTGACACCAATGTTGTCCTGGTTGCAAGAGATAATTTCATCAATCAACTTCCAAGGGAAAGTCATATAGACATCCTATAGATATATTGAGCAGGCAATAGAGAGATGGCGATGGGCATACCATCTCCCGAAATGGTCAACATGAATATTGAAGACAGCCTTGCGCTTCCAAAAAAGGACAGTCAATCGGCCCTCTTATTAAAGTCAGTCCTTGGTCAGTCCAGAGGAGCTGAAAAACCATTGTGCTGATGTCCACCAACATCTCCCACGTGCCTGCACCCGCCTGCCTGAACATGCAGGAGAGGGCTTAGTGCTACCACTTGATCCTCTGTGACAATTATATTACTGCCATCATTCTAGCACTTAGATGGAATAATAGAATTTGCTTCTGACCATTTTGCCTTCACTTAATTTCATGGAAAGCTCAAGGGTACATAAGCAGTGTCCACTCCTCATTGACCAGAGCATCATAACACCGCGCTACATACACTCTTTCGGCGACCAAGCAATCATTTCAAGAGTGAAGCTTGCGCAACCATGACAATGCTCGTCCTGCTTTTCCGCGGATTTCTTCACATCCGGTAAAAAAAGGGGTAACTCTATCTTCTAGCATGGATGCCATGAAGGCCTTCTTTGCCTGACGGTGTTCTGTCAAGCTTGATAGGACATCAAGGGCGCAGGATGCGAACACTGTTGAAATCTTATATATACTGGGAGGGACCTCAAAGCAAACACTTGTCAGTCAAATCCCGTGCAAGTTGGGCCTCTGCGTCGCATCACTCCCTCCGAGTACAGAAGCCTGACGTGAACTCATCAGAGATTCGAGAGCAAAGGTGCCGCCTACATATTTCAATAACATTGTTTTCATACAAGCAAAACAGAGGAAAGCAGCAGACACAGACAAAGAACGAGATACGCAATCCGCAAACAGAAAGCAAGAACATAGTGATACATCAAGATCTAGAAAGGGCCATAGAGAACGAGACAGAATTCGTCAATGAGGTCCATATCGCGAAAGCAGTTCTCTGTATGTTTCTGAAATCTACTGAAACCATCAGTTACACTATGAGCATCTGAGAACACCCCTTACCTTTTCAGCTCGCTCCGTTCCTTCAGGGACAAGCCTACAAATAACAATCGACGGTTCAAATCAGCGCTTCGCCTCATCCAACGCCGAGGCCTTGTCAGAAGCATCAGTCTCTTGAAAGCACCGGCCAAGTGAAGGCTGACTCAAGACACTCAAAACCAGTGTTGTACGACATGCTGGGCAACCAGAAACGCTCATCCATGGGATAAGCCTACGGAGATCATAAGAAGGAGGAGGGGGGAGAGTATCTACATACCTCGTTGTTCAAGTTGTCAATGCTCTGTTCAATAACACTCACAGCCTGTTCCACGTAACTGATAGCTTTTGCTCTATCAGTCGGCGAGTTTCGCGCCAACATCGTCGTGCAGCGTACTGTCCCACCAGGAGCAGGTATGTCAAAGGTCAGAGTTGCGGAAGGCCTCCCCGGGACGGACACCGGAAAGACAATCTCAACTTTTCCTCCTGAGGCTGGAACTTCCATGGTAGCGTGCTTATTCACGAGGAAATGAATGAAAGCACTGTGAAGGCCCTATGAAATCGTGGTTGAGCAGAGACAGAGCTTCAATACGACCCTTTACGCGATCGAACAATGCGAGCTCGGCAGTCCGGCACGACGGTGTTGTCGGGCGCACATCATAACTTCTCTTCTTATCATGCCTTTGATTTTGATTCTTACCAACACAGGAAATGCGCGCTTGCTCTCGAACATCCACCCCACCCCGCGCTTTCTTCCCTTGCTGTCAACATGCGTCTTCTTGTCCTTGCTCGGAGCTCTCGCGGCGGTTTCTGTCAACGATGTCTCTGCAGGGAATCAAAATGACGTTCCTTCAGAATGTCAGGCAAGATGTGTCGTCGCCGACACCCTTACTGACGAAGTCCGTTCTTGCTATTCGACAGACAAGTCAATGCCTGTTTACTGACTACAGACTCAGTTCATATTCTAGATTTCTTGCACCTCCGAATTCGTACACAGCTTCGTCGAATGTGTCGAATGCGTAGGAAACAACATTGGCGTGACGGATTACACAAAATTCGACAGTAAGTCGCCCTATCGATATGCCTCAGGTGTGTATTCAACGTGTATGCGCGTGTAGGCCTCACAGTCCAGTGCGATGCGCAAGGTCTGTCAGTACCGAAGGTGACATTTACGGGCCAGGACCCCGACCGCCCTCTATCGCCTATTTCTAGCACAAGCTCGGAGAGGTCTGGTTCTTCGACGAGTTCAGGATCTGTGACATCCACTGGGTTCAATGACAATTTGAACGCTGCCGTTTGGGTGAACTTGCAGCTTGTGGCTGCCATAGGAGTAATCGTGGTCGGGGCAGTTGTTGGGGCTCGTCTCTAGATGGTGCGCGATGTTCTCCCGAGCAATGACTGTACGGCGGTCAGGTGGTACCCTTAGGTTTGTTTTCTCTTGTTGGTGGCCTCGATATTTTCGGTCACCTTCTCGACTTTCTGGACGTTGGCTTGATGGAGCGGTTGTTGCGGCGGTACTTCCTATTGGCTTCCTACGTGAATTTCGGGGCGGTGCAGCGATTGCGACGCGTCTACCCCTTCCCTGCTGGGTGTTTGCAAATTAACAATCGCCTGATGCGTGCTATTTTTGCAGTCTCGAACACATATCTCGTTTTGTCAGTACGCTATACCCTATGTTATCTTGATATCGCGTTGGCACAATGGCATCAGGTATTCTTCGGTCCAATATATAAAGAATTCAGACTTGATTGAAGTAGTGAGTGATAACATGAAAACAAGACAGACTCGGACTGCGACATTGAGATCATTTTGGCGGTTCTGTTGCCATCCTTCAGAGTGGAGTTTAATGCAGCATAAAGAAAACTCACGAGAGACATCATCAAAACTAATCCAACAAGCAGATTTGAGACCAATTTTGGCCTCTAGCTCCTTCAACTTGATCGCAGGAACTCCACGGTCTCCAATGGTGTAGACAGAGCCGCCACGGCCCCGTAGAGCGAAGTAGAAAAGCTCGATTTCATCGTTTTCAGGGAATGTGGCCGTCTTCGCGAAGGTGACAATACGTAGCGCTTTCAAGCACTGTATTATATCGTTCGCTGCATCAACGGTGTCGCCGAACCCTTTTTCTTTACAGAACTTGGCGTCGATGAAGTAGCCATACATCAAAAGCCCGCGATCGGATAAGTCGGCAGGAATGGCTGGTGGGTCCTCAAGGTGAACATCCGGCCTGAGTAATTCGAGAGCCTGTCTTCATTGGGGTAAAACGACTTACTCGGGTGACGGGTATCTACGGGGAACGTAGGAGCTGATTCGCGGTTTGACTTCTGGTCTGGGTAATGGGGTGTACTTGACGACCCGCGGCTCGTCGATTGGTAGCCTGGAAATCACTTTAGTAGAGGAACATGTATGAATGAAACAACAGACGGGAGAGAGGAGAATAACATTCGGGGTGGTGTCGAGTCAGGCTGTTCAGAGGAACTCGTTAAGCTGAGGGTCGAGAGCACGACGCGTCAAGGGGATCTATACGTACCACCCGTACATCATTTGGCATCAAGTTGATCTTCTGGAGTGGCTTGTCAGTACAACTGTTGTCTAAGGTACAAGGAACTTACAATAGTTCCACCAGGAGCAGGTATGTCAAAGGTCAGAGTTGTGGAAGGCCTCCCCAGGACGGACACCGGAAAGACGATCTCAACTTTCCCTCCTGAAGCTGGAACCTCCAGGGTAGCGTGCCGTTTCATGGAAAAATGAAAGAAATTACTATGAAGGTCGTCGTTGAAAAGAAAGAGCTACTAGACCCTATGCGCGATCGAATAATGGTTCGCCGAGCTCGGCAGCCCGACACGACGGAGGGGCCATTCGCTGGGCGCACTGACTGGCTGCAGCAATTGCGACGTGTCGTAAGCATGCCTACTCTTTTTCTCTTGGGTGTCTGCAATCGTCCCCTGGATGCTATATTTTTAGTCTCGTGCATATCTCTTGGTGTCATCACGCTGCTTTGACTTGACATCAAGCATTTTTCGGTCCAATGTCGAAAAGAGGGAAAACTTGATTGAGGTATTGACGACAGCATATGTAGATGAAAACAAGACAGAATCCGACTACGACATTGAGTGCAGTAATGAAATGATCATTTTGGCGGCTCTGTCGCCATTCTTCAGAATGGAAATTACTGCAGCATAACAAGCGAACTCACGAGAAACGTCATCAAAACTAATCCAACAAGCAGATTTGAGACCAATTTTGGCCTCTAGCTCCTTCAACTTGATCGCAGGAACTCCACGGTCTCCAATGGTGTAGACAGAGCCGCCACGGCCCCGTAGAGCGAAGTAGAGAAGCTCGATTTCATCGTTTTCAGGGAATGTAGCCATCTTCGCGAAGGTGGTTATACGTAGCGCATCCAAGCACTCTATAAATTCGGCCGATGCATCAACGGTGTCGCCGAACCCTTTTTCTTTACAAAACTTGTCGTCGATGAGGTAGCCATACATTACAAGGCCGCGATCGGATACGTCGGCAGGAATGGCTGGTGGGTCCTCAAGGTGAACATCCGGCCTAAGTAATTCAAGAGCTTGGCTTCACTGGGGTAAAGGGACTTACTCCGGTGACGGGGCTCTACAGGGAACGTATGAGCTGATTCGCGGTTTGACTTCTGGTCTGGGTAATGGGGTGTACTTGACGACACGCGGCTTGTCGCTTGGTAGCCTGGAAATCACTTTAGCAGAGGAGCATGTATGAATGACATGACACACGGTAGGGAAGAGAACAGCATTTCAGACAGTGGTGTATAGCGGTGGCGAAGATGAGCGTTGGGTTAAATGAGCAACAAACAGCGTGAGGTGACAAAGTTTAGGGCCGGTGCGATATCACGTTTGCGAAGGCCGGAACGTCTGGCAATTGTCTGAGTCTGCATGCCACTGTCGCCGTGTTACCGCTTGGCCAAGTCAATTCCCACGTCAAATGCCAAAATAGATAGTTGTATCTGCTACATAACATCTACCCT
>JADNYV010000555.1:0-22302 GCA_015501055.1 Mucidula mucida | reverse complement strand
AGTCTTGAGCAATGGATGAGATGGAGTGTGGCGTCGATATCTGATTCTTTCTGTCAGTTTTTTTGTACTACTACTACTGTAATTGTGCGCCGTCTCTTTTTACGATTTTATGTACTGTATAAATACACTTATGAATCTTACGTATGAATTTTCTTCCGACATCGGGTGCGCGATTACTGAGTATAGCTTCACCAACCTTTTCATGTGGAGCCGGGCTGGGAGCGGCCCAGTCACTTGGCAGTTATTATAGTCACGACGCCATACAAAATATCCTCTCTTATCACTGGCAATGCTCCTGCCCCCCGGTGTCCTGATATTTTCTTCCGCTCTATTCTACTGTAGGCTCTCTGATCTCATTGTTCTCTCTATGCAACTACACCAGCAGTGGTGACGGTGGTAGTAATATCGGTCCTCTACTCCTTGTTGTCTTTCTTCAAGCTTCAACATTGAACATACAACTGTTTGAGCACTGCACAGGATGAGGGCACAGCCTTTGCTGACCCGTTCCCTTCTAGAAGAGCACAGTGAATAGTATGAGATTCGCGACAAGTTGCTCCGGTAAGTATAGTTTCAGTTTCACAGAAAGGCAGACTTCAACATACTACTTATTTGTAGATGATCAATCTCTAAATACTTGGGAGAAAGTAAAGAAGTGTGGACAAGGAGCGATGAACAACTGGTCGTCGTAGGAAAGATGGTTCGCTAAAGGGATGGCGCTTCGAGTATCATCGACGAGTAGTACCTTGCGATGGATTCCCCCTCAAACCTAAATGTCCCAATGTTCTCCGAAGGGTCATCACGCCCAAAGTACTGCTTTCCCACTTCCGGCAAACACGATCCAAGGATCCACGTCTGGATCTTGCTCTTCATCTGCGTCTCATAGTTGTGTTGCTCCTCCACCCCGATTGAAACCTCCCGAGTCCAGTCCTCGTACCTGTTTGGCACAAACCTTAGGGCAAACACGAGCGACAATTCCTCCAACTCTAGCTCGAGCAACGCTCTGTCAAGATCCTCCCATTGCGGCCACCTAGTCGATGGCATCGGGATACAACGCCGTTTTGGCGTAAATTCAAATGTGAGGGTCAAGTATCCAAGACCCGACGTCTGCGCAATATTTGCCAGGGTCTCGGTGCACCACGACAGCGGTGTAAGGTGTGGCTCCCACTCGTTGCTCACAGCCAGACCTAGTTCGAGAATTTGTACGCCTCCGATATGCTGTAGGGAAGGCAGATAATCGTCTTCGTATATAAGCGCTGGATCAGATGAATTACTTTGAAGACTCACCAGGATCCCATACACTGAGGTGTAATTCTTGCAGGTCATTGCGCTCTATGAATTGAGAGATGCGCTCGATGTACAAGTCAGGATCGATTTGAGAGCGAACCGTGCACTCATAATTCATATAGAACGCTCGAACATCGTACATCGGCGAATGACTCTTGCTCAGCAACAAATCAAAGAATAACCAATCGTCGCGGGTCTTTAGCATCATGTGCAGTTGGTCGACACATAGAAACGCTGACTCGCGGGTCTTCCAAGTCTCCACATTGTCAAAGTCGGTTATGTGCTCAGAGGGCTCGCTGTAGTCGCCGCCGGAACCGGGGTTCAAATGGAGGTCCTCCAGGCGGAGCACATCAAGGTTTACGACGGCATAGAGGATGACGAGCAAGATCGACATGGTTAACGTGCATGATTTAACCTCCAAACAGGTGATGTGACACTGTCGTAGCGCGCGGTGAATGGCTTTGGGTTCGTAGAACAAATAAAAGTCGAGATTGTGCAGACATAGACGGGATAGATTGGACATTTGGAATATTGTGTCGACAAAGGCTGGCAGGGAAGGGGAACGCGAGAGCGCAGACTTGAGTGTATCTGGACCAGGATACATGTCCCATATCGTGAGTGACTGGATATACTGGGTAATCTCAGGCGCCATCTTCAACACAGCAGTGAGCCGCCGCATACTTTCACATTGACGCTCCGCCTCCAACTTTCGGGCGCTGATAGGGACACAATTGCCACAATGTCCAGAGGAGGAAAAGCGCGCCTGTGGCTTGACAGTGAGATCACGGAATTGGCGAGCTCGAACTTGAGGTAGAATGCCGTGCCAGACGAGTACCAACGGAGAGATTTCATCGTCAGAAAGGTGCTCGAGAATTAATAGTTTGAGCTCGAGGGGGAGGTCGAAAGCGTTTGGTGGCTAGTGGTGGATGAGAAGGCAAAGGTGGTAGAGCATAGCAACTCACTTGACAAGTTTCGGTGGCCATAACGGTAGTCGAAGCTAACACGAAAATTCGAGATCTTGGGCGTTTGGTTGCAAGTGCAGTAGAATATGCCATCAGCACAAAAGAAGGCTGTCACGTGCTCTGATGCCAAACCGCCGACCGTTAAAGTCCCTGTCCCGGTCATCCGAGAGCGATTCAGACGGGAATGGAACAGCGCGCCAACGACGATCACTGTTGATCAAATTACGTCCAATATGTCGACATCCCACGACTCGGGCGCGCGCCTTGCCCGCTTTGCCCAAGCCGGTCCGCGTCGGGCTCATTCCCTGTTTCCGGGCGCTAAATTGACCTTTAGATGTCTCTATATCGTCCTCATCCTCCTTCTCAGAGGGCTCTGGGGAATCTATATTCCTCGATACTTCCCATGCTCTATCCTCCACCTTCTTGACCTCACCACCAATCAGTCCAGATATGAACAAGCTCTCTGCTCAGAGCGGCGACTGTCAGAGGTCCAATTCGGGCTCCTCAAGCCCAGACACGAACAGGAAATACTACAACCCGCCTACTCTTATTCATCCACATCTATACAAATGCACCTTCGCGGCTGCAACGGTGAGCGTCACGACCTTTTTTGGGGGGTGAAAACACCAACGTTGTGCAGAGCCGTGTTCCTCGTCGCAATGACCTGCGGAAATTTCTTGACATGCCTGGCATCGTATGGGTGAACAAGATACCCTTTATCACCGCTCTATGTCCCGTGCTCTCTCGACGCTGGGAAGATCGACTCGCGCTAATGAGACGACCTTCCGGCTTTGGTAAAACTACGTTCCTTTCAACATCCGAGTTTCTTCACGAATCCGCCAACGAACGCCCTGCCGCTCATGTTTTCGGCGATCATCCGTCCAGTCTTCCACCTGTCCGGGGGGATCGTCTTGTCCTGCGTGTTGACGTCCAGGAGGTCTTCTACGACACCGGCGAAAACATGCGCCGTTCAGTAAACGAATACATGAACATGATATATCACGATTTCTTTGTTCGATATGCCGAGGAACTGGATCTGTCTGATACAGCACACCTCTTTCACCCCACGTCTAGACTTACGTTTGATGAGCTTGTGGTAAGTCATTTTCCTCCTAGGTACGAGACTTCTCTGACCATCGTTTAGTTACTTCTTCCTCGTTCCGGCCACAAACTCATTATCCTCATCGACAACTTCAACTGGCCGCTATTGACATCAACACCCGAGAATTGCGTCGAAATCAGTAGTTTCCTCCGGGACTGTATCATTGACCCATTCCGTTCCGCCCTAGATGATGGCTACGTAGTCGGTGGCGCTATTGTGGGGCAACCTTTGGAAGAAGAGCCAACCTGGGTTAGATCCGCACTACTTTCCCAGTCGCTGTTCGACCAGATTGGGTGTGATATATCCGATGAGGAGCAAGGGCGCTTTTGGTTTCACACTTTCCGAGGTTCAGGCATTAGCGACGGAGGTCTTGGGCGAATCTGAGGGCATGAAATTTGTTGACGAGATGAAGGATGCACCGAATTATTGCAGCGGCAACAACGTGGAGTATTCCATGAGGAATACTTTTGAACGGTTTAGTTCGTTTATGGGGCAGAAACGACCTAGCTATGAATGGGTCGACTGCGGCGGAAACGTTCGAGGTCGTTTGGTGCCTCCGGAAGAAATATTCAGTATTTAACGTGCGACCTGTTGGCTATCTTAAGCACCACAACAATTTCAATGTGCATTACCAATGACTGTGTCAAATTATCTTGGGATATGCAGTGGCTTCCCATTGATTGAGTGATAAGAAACATTGCAACGCAACTGAAGCAAGGACAGCTGGAACATGTTCCTTAGTCAATGTCCTTCCCTCAATCGCTCTTATCAGACTACGCGACTAAAAGGTTTCTAAAACTTTCTGACAAGTCCCTGTCGAAAAGGCTTTGAAGGTTCAGAGCCAAGAGTTCGACCCAGTCAACACCCGCCCCCAGGTGATTGCAGACTTCGCAGTTCACTCGGCTTATATAAATCATATGTTTGGGTATTCAGAGCCAGCATCGCAGTCTCGGAATGCTGAACCGACGATTCGCATCCCGCCGAGGTTTTAGATATAACACTTGTACTTGGGATCCTTCGCGCCCTTCCAGTCCACTGTTGACAGTTAGTAAGGTGACTAGAAAGGAAGCGAAGATTCTCTACCGCAATGCCAGCAATCCAAGAGATGGTCAGGATCACTATACAGCATAAGCTTTTACATTGCCAAAAAGATGACAAGCTACTTACTACTTCCTCTTGATGGCGACCAGTCGCTCATAGTTATTGCCCCAGAATGATGCTACGAACAGAGCTGTGTACATGGTGAGGCCTCCTGACACCATAAAGAGTGCTCACCCTCGAAATTCGGTTCGTGAATGTCAGCCTCATTCTAGCACGACGCCGCATCAGGACACGCGCGCGCCAGCGTGGAATATGAACAGCCCACCTGATAAGCTCCAGAACCCGGCGTAATATCTCGTAAGGTATCCATCTTCTTTGTAAGTCCCTGGTAGGCACGTATTTTGGTGTCCGTCGTTGTATTGAAAGACCAAGATGCCGAGGACGTGATCTTTCGGAGATGAGAGACTACCAGCGCGCACATCTCACAGGAAACGTACATGCCACAACGACCGTCTCCAGGCATCGGTGACGCTCGTTTCCTCGGTTTGATTGTACAGGAATGGGGCAACAGCGAAGACGATAGGAAAACTTGAGTCTCGGAAGACCTCCATTAAGGCGTCGAGCAACTTCCCGCGTTCCGTGTTTGTAGCGAAATTATCCACCGGGATAAGTCGGGAGCTAGTAATGGAAGGCACACCCACGGGCTGCGCAGCGTTGTGAGACGTTGAAATCCCGAAAACAGGAATGGCATACCACGCTAGACGCAAGAAATTCATTGAAAAAGCTGAGGAAGGATGGGATGACTGTCAGACTAAATGTGCTTGTAGAATCAGCTAGGCTGTCAAGGAAGGCCTGCAGCTCAGCCATGTCATCCGCTGCTTCTTCGATTTCGAGGATAGGATTGGTGAAAATGATACTTTGTCGAGGCTATGAGGGCGTCAAGCACATCAAGGTTGTGAAGAGAAGTAGTACTTACGAGCACGTAGCCTCCCCATCCTAGAACTCAAGGTCAGTCGAGAAAATGGGGGAAGCGACTGAAGAATACCTCTTTGGGCATAGAACAGTGAATGCGAGATCATAAACTGCAGAATACTCTCCATTCGTTCGTCTGTTCCGTTGAACGTCGCTACAGCCCTGGGAGACCCTGGTAAGCATGAACAAGTCTTCTACGAAGGGAGTGGGGGTATACGTAGTAAGCGTTATTCGTGGAAGAGCCTTCATGGTCACTTCCATAACCACTCCAAATGTACTGCCTCCGCCTCCGCGAAGAGCGAAAAAGAGATCAGTATTCTGACATCTATTGGCGGTCAAATAGTCGCCCCTTGGCGTGACAACCTTTGCCTGTAACTGCAGATATCCGCAGTGAGCAAGTGCAAAATGTAGCAAGCGACGCAAACACATACAACGCGATCGACAGCCAAGCCGAATACATTAGATATTGCGCTACGCGGGAAGTGTGAGGAACGTCTGAATTCGATTGTTGAGCTTACCTATGGCCGCCACCCTGCAGATAACCTCCTGCAGCAGCGATGCTCGTAGATGAACCGCCGGGGAAGGTGACATGGTTAGCTTCGGCGAATTCGAAAAGTCTTTCTTGTAGACTCCGGACTAGCGACAATCTGTAACGATAGTACAATCATGGAAAGCGCGGAACCAAGTACCTCGAAAGTAATAGCAGGGTCTCCAGAGCTCGGCGGGCAGGCGGAAGGGACGAAATCGGCATCGTAAGCAAGCTGAAGAAGATGAGCCTAACATCTACAGGCAGAGAGGGAACTACTTGCCGATTGCAGGTTGTGGATCTTGGCTCGGAAGAACAAATTGAGCACGAATACTTGAGAGAAAGATGAGCCTTGCGCACCCATATACCAAGAGAGTCAGGCGCCGAGCTGCGACCAATGTAATCGTGCTGTGTAGACAGAAATCCCTGAATGAGCACACGGCGAAATAGTAGGGAAACACTTACACCGGTACTCTTGATGGCAAGGTTGATCCCAGTGATTCTCGCAAAGGAGAAAGCAGATTGAACGTCGGAGGGAGAACGAACATCAATCTAGAGACATCGGTTAAAGTTGTAAATGCAAGCACCCTTTAGAACAAATCATACATAGTACGAGGAGATACTGCCTTGTTCGCAGACGCTTGGTGGAGAAAAGGCCAGAGTGTCTTGAGGGTCCGCATCGTTAAGTAAGCATTGTGAAGAAGTAGATTGACAAGTCTCCCATTCAGTCTGTAGGGGGGATGAGGGACTGTCCTGTAAATGTCCGCAACAAAAAAAAATCACGTTCATATAAGCTGCGAACACATTCACGCGATAGTCTGATGTGAGAGGTGTGATCAGGAGCGCCTCGTAGCTGGGAGTTAGTGGTACACACCTCTGTTCGTATAATTGTCCATGACGCTTTCGCAGGTGGCTGTATTGAAATCACCTGCAACACCCTGTGCAAGAGAGTAGCATGGGCGGGCGAGAGGTGATGCGTAGAAAAGACGACCGTTGACCGTACTATTGAGTTCGTTCCACTGAGAATCTGTGATACCCCCGCGTAACAAGACACTGGAGGCGGCAACTGGGGAAAAAATCCACAAATTGCGGCGAAGAGAGTGTACTGCATGAGAAGGTATGTCATAAAACAAGCGGAAGGCGGAGCTGTAGGCCTATAAGAGATGGTCATTTTCGCAAGAATGAATCGTTTGCCATTCTGAGGGCGTGCCGCTGTTCACCAAGCATGATGATCATGATTTTTGAGATGCTGTAGCGCGGACCAATGCATCTCGTGCGCAGCCTCGCCATATATTTCCAGTGCCTTGCGATTACTTTGAGGACTCGAAAAGAAAAGATCAGAAAAGATCGAGTTCATCGCCCGCTGTTTGCCGAATGACAGGGGCCTTTGGGCATTGCAACGCTAAGATTCAACGTCTATGTCGGATGCCCACGTCGAGATACCGCAATCGCACCTCGGTTTGACATAAAGGGCTCTGTTGACGGTGAAAAAATCAAACGGCAATCTCCTGCTCGGTCTGGGTCAATGTCATGACGTGAACTGGTTCAGCCGACGTCCTTCCTGCCTTGTGGGTCTTCGGGCATGTCTCTGCTGAGGTGAAAAGATGCTCCTAGTAAGTATCAGGACTGCGGTTGTGATGATGAAGCTCCAAGGTCGTCTTCTCGCTTCAGGCTGACATACGGCATGTTTACTTCGAGCACGGAATACATGCAAAATTTACTTCAGTCAGTGTGTATTGAACATACATATCAGAACATATGCAGCACCCTTCTAGTGTAGTATCACAAAATAAGTACAGAAAATTTTTCTTCGACTAGGATCAAGGCCAGTCTAGCGCTTCCACTTCTGCTCGTTCGGCGTCCTGGAGAATAATCTCGGCCGTGTTCGCGTCACGAACGCTGAAAAGACATTTGAACGGCGCGGGCCCAATAACAAGGCCACTCGAAAAATCGTTGGGATTCGGTAAGATCCTGTTTCCGCTTTCGTCAACTGGCGCTTTGACGTTGAATGCCCATAAGATCCTAGACCATAATGGTTCAACGCGAGGCCGTCAATGCTTCCGGACCAGATTTTACCTAACAATGGCAATGTAGTCTGCCTGCAACGCCACATGCATACCCGGGCACAACCGACGTCCGAATCCAAAAGGTGTAGTGAAATTCACGAGGGTAGGATTGGAGGTGTTCAGAAAGCGCTCGGGAGAGTACTCATCTGGGTTGGGGAAAACAGCTTCGTCTTGTGTCATGGAACTGGGACAATCGTTAGGTGGGAGAGGTCTATGTGTCAGACTTACAAGATGTTCCCGTAAACGGTACTCCCCGCTGGAATGAGCATTCCATTATATATGTCGTCGGCCGTGGTAGCGTGCGCAAAGCCCGTTGGAGCCAAACAACGCCACCTACAGAGTTCGCAACATTAGATCGGGCTACAAAGTCGCAGGAGACGAGTTGTCTTACCGAGTTGTTTCCTTTACCAACGCTTGGATGTAGGGAAGTTTATCCTGATCTTGAAATCCCGGCATACGCTCACGACCAACAACAAAGTCAATTTCGGCCTGCGCCTTCTTCATAACCTCGGGATACAAGAGCATCGCCACTTTTAGATTGTCAGAATAGTATTCTGAAGCATGACAGCGACTTACTGAGAAAGACCTCTACGGTAGTAGCAGTCTATTCCTGAATGAGTACCAATAGCATGTTTGCGAGCCCACGTACCGTTCCAACGCCAGCGGCCCATGGCGCTGACAAAGTGTATGCTGCCTCCAGGTCGTTAAGCCCGAATTCCTCTTGCCTAGCTAGCCCATATGTCGCCATACATGGCTTTGCATTTCCATCCTTCATTTTATCGCGCACTTCATTCATCAAGGACAAGTATAATTCACTGTCGAGAGCCTTGCGGCGTTCCGGCTCCCATCGAAACCATTGAAGGAAGCGCTAAGAACAGGTTCAATCGCATGACACGTTGACCAAAGGGAAGAACAAACCGGGAGATACAGGAGCACGGGCCACTGTGAAAGAAGATCGCTAATTGAATGATAATACATCCAAACGCAATTCCAGGACACACCAAATCAACCAAAAACTTTCCGGGAACACTGTTCAAGGTTTCAAGTCTCAAGCAAGCATCACAACAAGGAAGACATACTTGACTCTGGAAAGACATTCGCAAATTAGTCAGGAAATATGTAAACAAACGTGCCATCTTACTGGGCGAAATCTAAGCTCGTTCGTCAGTTGTCCTTAGCTTCAAGATGGTATCCCCTTACACATGCCGCTTCGCGTCTGTTTAATGACAACCTCCTCTTGAAGCGACTTGATGCGCCGCCCATAGGCCACGCAGAATATAATCGAGGCGGCAAATCTGAAATCATGTTCATATCCCGAAGTGATCGTTCATCTGACATTTACCTTCGAATGCGGGAACGAAATTGATATGGATCCTGATCTTGTAGCAGTTCCTTCATCAAAATAGACGCTTCCACGGATTGGAGAGCACGATAACCCAGAGCGGAAGTGGGACTCATCCCTGCCTGCAGAAACTGAGTACGAGCCGTTGGTCAGACGTACAAAAAACTCTCGTTTATCTAGCACCTACCATTTTCCACTTCCTGAAACTGGGGCCATCAGACATTCCGATGCCATGTAGAGGTGACAAGATTTCGTGACTGTGTCAAGGTGAGCCTTCATACAGCAACTTAAAACAAGAACTCTCATACCCTACTACGCTTCTCGGGCGGCCGGAGTATATGTTGCCTTTGACTTCGAGGAGGTCATGGGCTACTGAGGCAGATCCGATGACTTCACAGAGAGTTACAATGGTGCGCTTCCGACGCCAAACGACATACCGACGACTTGCTGGCTCCCCAAATGGAAGGAAATCACAGGACCTTTTACTGACTTGAGTCTGATGTGTCGCAACCCTAACAATGGAAAATAGTACCGAATCTTTGGTGCCACTCGTGAAATGTCCGCCATCGATGCGTTGATGAAAGACGACCGAGAATATTTCGCCAAGACGGTCCAGGCGGTAGCCGTGCGTAGCGTCGCAGATTCCTGAAAGTTAGAACGCCCACAGTGGTGAGTATTCCTACAAAAAGCGCGGTGTATAACTGGCTGTGTACTGGAGCGCACATGGTCACGATAGTATGAGGCAGAGGCGACAGCAACGTTTCCCACACGTTCCTTGTACACTAAATCTTGATCTTTAGCACCGTGACAAGGAAGGAGGTGATAGGACGGGGAACAAGGTGTCATAAAAACAACCAACGGCAGGCAGTTACACATCAACGGGAACTTTCAACTTAGTTGATTGAGATCTAGGTCCTGGCTGGAGAATGAGATGCTATGTCAATTGAGAGCATATCTCACGGAAGAATGGAAGCACCTCTGATATTTTCCTAGCGTTCCTATGTGGGACCGTGCCGTCTAATCAACTTCTTTGAATCAAGTTCTTCCTTCCCGCCCCGATCACGTACTTTGACAGACCCAAGCGCCAGACTCCCTCCGGGAATTGTGATGACGCCGCCTCACAGGAATACATCTTCACTACGGATAGCCTGAAATGATATTGAGCCCCAAAAAGGGTTCATGCAAGGGGTTCGGAACTGATCATCACCGCAACTGCTTTCGAACTTGTGTGGGTGAGGTGATATGACGGGAATAAGATCAGAAACGCACTTGTGAACGCACTCATCTACCTACACAACGTTTTTCACCAGATGCTTCCCCGGGAGCGCAGTACGTTACACAATGGGCTGACCCGAAAGCTTTTTTTAGGGTCACGTGGCCATCTCGGGTGCGAGTGACACTGACAGGGGCGCGGAAGAGTGGACTTCGAGATGGAGAGGGCGCGCTTCGCATATAGCAAGACCCAATTTTGTCCCTGTCATTCGTGTCCGGCGTCCGCCTCTCTCTTCTCCAAACTCCCATCCTCGCACTGTCAGGGTTGTTAGCCACCTTTCTCGCATCTACCCACCTAATCCACTATGTGTTGGTTAGTCGCTCCGTGCGTGGACCCCTCGGCCCCATCAGAGCCCCCACTCGGCGCTTGCTGACCTTTCAACATAGGTTCGATGATACAGTAACCGTACGGTTTCCTTCCATTACGCTGACCGCAGCTTCACTCGAATTCTCACCTCCAGCAGAGACACCTCCGGCGGATGCCCACAGCGATTTTCCACTCTCCCGTCAGAATCTCACGTATATGATATATAACCAGTTGGATTGGATTCAGTACAACACATAAACAACGACATAGGATTAGAGCCACTAGACAATCTCCTTGAGTTCATGGGCTACTTGATGCTCGGTACTAGGCGCTGCCTCAAACTCAGAAACTTGATCATGCTACAATAGTACGCGTCAGTGGATTCTTTGCTCCAGGAGGTCTGCAATTAAACTTACGGATAATTCGTGGACTTCGGTGTGGATCATGGTCTTACTCTGAACAACTAGCATGAGACATTGTCTTCGAATCAGGGTTGAACAACAATCACCTGCATGCTTCTACCGAACAGTGTAGTACGGCTTCGCTTCTTAGGTGTTTCGATACCAGACTGACTACCGTCGGTACCAGCTTTGAACTCAACCGTCGTCTTGAAATTCGTCGAATGAAGTTCCAAAGAGGTGCCGTCTTCGTTCAACACCTGTCCCCGCGTGATAGCGCGAATGTTCAACCTACAAAATTGTTGATCAAAGGGTAAGCAGTGCTTCGACAGTGACTCGAACATACATCGCCAACAAGCTGTTGAAATACACTGGAGGCCTGGATTAGCGTAGGTCGTGTGAGTGAACGTGGATACGGATACGCACCACTGCCAACGACTTCGAAGATAGCTAGGAAAATCAAGCTGTCGTCTACTTCCGACTGGTCGAGAGATCGAATCATTGAACGTTGTGTTCGAGGAGCAGAAAAGTAAGAACCTACCGTGATGAGCACAGCAAAATCAAGGATGCTAGCATGGAGTATAAGTATTGGGGAGGAGTGTGAAGATAGGTAGTGATGCACACCTTGTCAGTATTCCGACGTTCAGAGCATAGAATATGAGTTTATTGATCAAGTGGTCCGTTCTGAGGTTGGAATCAACAAGGCGATACTCCGATACTGTTCGACTGACTTGGAGAAACCCGAACGTCCCCGATTGAGGTAGTATCCGATAGAGACCGCAATCATGATGTCCGCTAACACAGAGAGGGCGAGTGAGGTGCTCGAAACAACTTCAATGTCGGGTTCGGGATAGTCAGCAAAGGTCCCCGCCTTGAAGCTGTGGAAGTGATGAGACAAGAGACTGATAAGTAGCTAATCGTAGACCTCATGCCCACGGTCGCTGCGAAAGGTAGTGAGTGACATCCTGCCGGAGTTGTACGCGACTCACCAAGAACGAACGCTACAAACGACAGCGTCGAAATCAGAGCGAGACGCACGCTGAAAGACAGCACTCGCCTGAAGATGCAAGTGCAATGATTGCCTGGAATAGGGTCAACTCCAGTCTGCGTTTTGATTGTTTGACTTACAATGAGCACTGGAATAAGCCAACGACCTCCGCTTACTGCAAGCACATATGATGTAGCTTCATCTGGAAACAAAAAAAAACGTACACATCCTCACTCTCCAGGCAAAGAAGAGATGGACAATGAGTGTGATGAAAGCCTGAAGGTAACCCGTCAGCTTCGTACTCAAGAAGATGTGCCGCATACTACTTACCGACGCGAGCAAGGTCAGCTTCACCGATGCTGTCAGTAATGATGTAAACGAGAATGCTGCTCAAGCATACATTCGCGCTCCTGAACCAATACAAATACAGCGTCAGAATTGCAGCGTTAGTGTCGGAAGCCTGACGTATTCACCAAATAGAGACACCCAGAGCTTCAGGATTGGAATAGTTCATGACGAGGTACCAGTAAATCGCGTGACACGCCAAGATAGCATGGAACAACTCGAAAAGCCTGAGAGCTAAGGTGAGATAAGTCCCAATGCGCCGGCAACTTCGAACTTACCACAGGGTTGCTACCTGATCGCGCTGGTCAAGAGGAGAAGTCTAGAGCTTGGAATAAGCTTACCACCGCTTTGAGGAACTTGCGATCGTTTGGATAATGTTGGTAATAGTACCAGCTTTGGGTTGTCGAGATCCCGAAGAGGCTGCCAGACTGAGCGCCGCGCCATCGAAGCAAGACAATACAACCTACAATATAGAGAAAACAACGCCGATGAACAAAGCGCCTTGCTGATGTGCCAGCGCGCTGTACGGGATTGCAGGTACCAGTCCTGGCGGGATAGCATCCGGGGGAGAAGACATAGCTGCTATAGATGGCATCTTGATTCTCAAGCGTCGCACTTATAACGGCGTAACGCGATGTATCTCACGAGTGATGGAGCCGGGAAGAGTCCGTTGCACTTTCGTTCTGTCATTTACGGGCGGCAATCTCGAGATGGAAGATTGGATTGAATGAAACAAACACGAGTTACAGGTCTTTGATGTTCCGTTTATAGAAGAGAATATCGCCTGAGAATCGTAAGTCAAGTCATGCATGGGACGGCCATCCATCACACACCGTTATCTTCCACGAATAGGCAAGTTGAATACGTCTCCCATAGATCCTTGAAGACGGGAGTGCTGACCATTTGATAATCAGATCCGATCACAGCTTTCAAGTACTTGGTCGCGATTTCTCCGTGATCTGTAAGAAGTTGACAATCATCTGACAGTCGCGTACTGAATATGGTACCCACAAAACGGCATACGAGGAAATATATGGTGCACCACATGGAAGTGAGCAATCTGTTCAACGGATTTAGCGCATGTGCCTTGTGGGAACGTGACATCCTTACGTCGTGTAAGAAAAAACGACCTTGCCATCCTAAGAAGTCGCGATCGATTGTGGCCAGAGCACCGCGGACATAGTTCCATGCTGGCCGTCGATAATGTGGCACTCGTATGTCCGTATGATGGAGATAAACAATCATGGTAACCCAGTGTGACACGATCAGACAAGGAATGGCGTAAAGAAAGACGATGTTCCCGACTCCGAAAACGTCACTAGCACGCCGCGTTAGGTATGCCACCAGTACGAGTGAAATGTCCGATATGATGACAGAAATTCGGTGGTCATGGTAAAAGAACGAAAATGCTACCAGAGACTTTCAGTAACTTGTGTCGTTGCAAGAGTGACGTGCAACCGACGGTTGAAGTGATTCGTCCACCACGGATAATGTCGGGGACCGGTAACGTGAAAAAGTAGATACAAAGGGAAACCGATGGCTTGCTGCACTATGAGTCGTGCCAGGTTGACAATTGGGGTGTCCTGTAATGATTCGCCAATCTGAGCGCGGGTCCTTGGAATCCAGCTGGCCGATTTCAGCATGACAAAAGGTGCAGCAAAGCGCTGGACAAAAGCCTACTGTTGGTCGTCTTCCATCAGTCCGTGATAACGGTGATGCAAGTTGTGGACATGTTTCCAACCAAAGTGTGGCGTCCATAAGAATGAATGTGTCAGCAGTCCAAGGACTTGACACGCCACTTTCGACGGTAGGAATGACTCATGCGCGCACTGAAATATGTTAGCAGAGGGACACAAAAAGGAATTATTTTCGAGACACCTCATGGCCGATCACCCAAATGCCGGTGAAGACTAGACCTTGAAACCACCAGCTAAGAGAAGGGGTAGTAAAAATAAATGTGCAACATCTCGATACCTACTACGAAGACCACAAGATGGCCAGAAAAACGCGGCAGAGAACGCGGGCCATGTCAGACTCAAGCTTCAAGTGTGGATTTCGGTCGCTACGAGGGACGTGGCAATCACGACGGCAGAGCCAAAAAGAATGGCAAGGGATATGTCGCGCGCGAGAACAGCAAGAGCGCGCGCTGGGCGATGTTCGAAGACTTCCTTGGGCATTCTAGACTTGACTTCATCAAGGCTCCTGTACGCGATAGGGAGTCAGCCGAGGCACCTGAATACAAAGAAATGCGAATTACCATGAGGGGGGGCAAAACTTTTCGGCCATCATGCTCAGTACAATTTCCAGTACGTGCAGGCATCGTACATTATATGACAGCGTCCCAGGAGTTACTCTCAGATAAGTGTGACATTTCTGGGAGTTTGAAAGATTACGATGTGTACGCGAGCGTCAACGGGTATGCCTCCGAGACGAATGGAGAATGTGGTAAGTGTCAAGTTTAAAGTGATACCCTGATCCATCCACCTCGGCCGTCGCCGATCACGCGGTAGCAATTAGCACCTTCGGACGTCGAGCAGCTTCTAGTCGTGTGAGCATTCAGAAATCCCGCAAAACATCAGAACTTTTCTTTTCATCTCCCAAATCGCGCAATCATCTGTCGTAAGGACTGCCACCGCTAGACTCGACCACCCGCATCCAATCGCAGCCGCCAGTTTTCCGAGTCGTCGGTTTCCTCATGCCCAGAAACTCAGTTTCGCTTGGGCCACGAATAGCTCACATTTGCAAGATCAGAATCGAGACCGAGTTCATCACGGCTCGATTCATGGTTCGCTCGTAACGCCCAGTGTTCTTCTAAAATGGAGTAGTGTGTAATAATTCTTTTCCTCAAGAAAATCTTATCTCCTCTCAAGCTTTTGTGACACGGGTTCCTCCTTCTCCTTCGTGGTAAAATATATTCGCTAGTAAGATCATCAAGAAGCTTTTAAGGGATGCATATTCATTTGTCCGAGGCCAAGGATATCTCACTGAAGCAGTCTGGAACGCCTCAAATTGACGCTCACGAACAGAACAATGGTTCAAGAGAACTCTTCTCCCAACAGTGACCAAGCGTTTGTTCCTTTGAACAGGTAAATGACTTGCATAGGTCATATTCTCTGACCTCCAAGCTCCCTAGCACTCTAAAGGATGTCAAAGAGAAGATTCCCCCTGAATTCTTTGACAGAAATATATTTATCTCTTCTGCGTATCTTCTACGTGATATCTGTCTGGTTTCGACATTCTTTCTACTCGCGACTCGGATCGAGCCGTTCGTGGCGCGCATTACCGGCACCTTGGAATTGGGCTCATATCGACCTGTCCTCGTACGTTTGACGCTATGGTCGGTTTAGTAGGTCCTTTCGCCATTGAATACTGCGATGAGTACTACCTGATTCCTGTCCTAGTTGGTGGTTCCAAGGCCTCGCGTTCACCGGCCTCTGGGTCATCGGTCATGAGGTATATCTCTCCCTCCTGCTATCACACTGAATCTGAACACCATACAGTGCGGGCACGGCGCGTTTTCATCGAACAAGTACATTTGCGACATACTAGGATCCGTAAGCGAACTTCCGCCCTGCCTTATTTCCCACAACGTGAACCGCTTCCATAGCTGTTGCACACGGCTCTTCTCACTCCATACTGGAGTTGGAAGTACGTTCATCGCCGCCACCACTCTAACCATGCGTCGCTCGAGCATGACGAAGTCTATATTCCTCGTACGCGATCCGAGCTTGGATTGCCACAACCCAGGCACGACGACGGCCAGTTTGAGGAGTACTTCGGCGATACGCCAATCTATACAATGTTCATGCTCGTCCGTCAGCAAGTCCTCGCGTTTCCGGCTTATCTCTGTAAGTTCAATATATCATTCTCAAGATGGTGCATCGTCTTACTGTGTACCATAGGGTTTAACGTTTCTGGACAGAAGTCCTATCCGCGATGGTCCAACCATTTCAACCGTACGTATCATATCTTTCTAAATATTGTCCGCTGAACTGTGATTCTTGACAGCCCACAGCGTTATGTTCTCGGACGACCAGCGATTAGGCGTCATCCTTTCCGACATGGCCATGATCAGCATGGCATTGCTCATTTCTCATTTTTGTACAACGTTTGGTTGGTTGCAAGTCCTGAAATTCTACGGCATTCCATGGCTCGCAGTGAACCACTGGTTTGTGATGATCACCTACCTCCATCACTCCGATCCTATTCTCCCTCATTACCGCAAAGGCGTCTGGAACTTCCAGCGAGGTGCAGCTGCAACGATTGATCGCGACTTTTTGGGCTGGCAAGGAAGGTTCTTCTTACACGATGGTCTGTGCCCCTCATATCCCTTGGAAGAAATCATCTAAGGATTTTGGATTGCATGTAGTCGCACACTTCCACGTTGTTCATCATTTCTTCCCGAAAATGCCATGGTACCACGGTGAGGCAGCGACAAGTTACCTTCGTCACGTTTTGGGTCCCCATTACCACCGCTCTTCCTTGCCGGTGTTCAAGGTACTCTGGCACAACTACACAGTCTGCCAGTTCATTGACGACGAAGGTAAGTATTCTATTCGCACCCCAGCATGGGACGACTCATTGTTCAAGTAGGCGACGTTGTCTTCTATCGAGACCGCCTGGGCAAGCTAGCAAAGCCTTTGACTTGAAGTTTCGAGACATATTCTTTCGTACCGTAGGAACTGGTGAATTAGTGTCTTGAATGAAAGGTGTTTATACAGTGTGAGACGAGGAAGTCATACAGTATTGAGAGCGAACGAAAACGATTGCAATTTATTGTACATCGTCGAGTAAAACAGATGAACGCGTCGTTCCATCAGACGCCGGAAAGTCGGACAGAAGTCAGTGTGTGCGAGGGGATATACCGAACTCTCTAAAGCAGATATATACATCCTTCAAGAGGATGTCGTCCTTATCAACTCTGGGCTGTCCTATACTCTGTAGCCAGACGAAGGATCACAAACGACACAACGGTCTACTCGAGGATTTGGCGCCATTATGATTCTGCGCATTACCTGAAGAGAAAGTCAGAAGGCAGTCTATTCTGGTGCGCATCTACAGACCTCTCAATCTTCCTAAAAACGCGTTCGAAAGGTCGGCACCCTTCCTCAATCGACTTTGTCAGGGATACGCGACGGCAAGGTGTCTGTAGTTGCCGATGAAAGGGGCTTTGCAGACGCAGAGGTCAGCGCGCGCACCCAGGACCAAAAGATTCCTACAAATTCTTCCGGACATGGCTTTGCTCGTTAAAGCCAAAGCTGAAGGACGAGTCGTCGTTAATGTCGACAATCACGTGCTTGTTTTCCGTGGCCTCCCTGGTGACGTAGGTCGTTCCTCAACAGCGACAACGGCGGCCACGACGTCGAGCAGAGCTAATGGCTGAAATGAAGCACGAGACATTTTTCGTTTACGATTTGGGCCGTGGGAACATACGCTAAATATAGACTGTCTAAGTACGCGTGTCTCTTATCTTCCTGATTAATGGGCCAAAGAAAAAGAAGTACACCGTAGACGATGGTCGATTGATGACTATGCATGTGTACCAAACGCTACCAGCATCATCCTCTATAGAAATTCCCGTCATTCTACACTACTCTCGCACTGATTCCCACCACTCTATCCACTTGGGTACATCCCCAGTGAGGTCCGACTCGCAGGCGCGCAAGCTTTCAGAATTTGCCAAAGCAAGGCTGCAATCGAACCGCGCCATTCCGAAAGCATCCTGAGCGGAGGGTTCGAAATCCCGCTCATAAAATCCGAGAAGATGGCTAGCTGGAACTTGGACGGGGCATGCAGCCAGCCCAGTGAGCCATATGCCGTAATTCACCAAGGAAACGTTTAAGATCCTCGCAATCGCTTGTGCAAGCGAGGTCCATGGTAGTGGGCGCGGCTGTACTAGGTGAAGAAAACGTAGTCCAACGTTTGGTTGCGAGACTCGGTATTCGTTAACAGCCTTCCCTGCGTCATTCAGTCGCAGGAGGGCAATATCCTTTTTAATGTCAAACAGGAAGAGACACATTCATAGTTGGGATTCCTGACCTTCGCGACATCGGGAATGTTGCCCAAGACCGTGGCGCTGCGAATCATAGCAGGGATCCATTCCCATGCATTCCAACATCCATTGACACCTCCACACAGCTGTCCAACGCGAACTACATCCACCACTAGCCCCAAGGAAGACGCCTTCTCGAACAGATTTTCGGCAACCCATTTGCTTTCTGAATAGCCTGTGCCTATGGCTTCGACAATATTCGCCGACCTCTCTGGTATAGGCTGTTGGGAGAAACTGTCTAATGAAACTTGTGAGATGGCTTGAAGACAAAAATGGAAATCCTTACTCTGCAATACGGAGACCGAGCTAATGTAGGTCAGCTTCGGTCTAACGGGCGACGTAAGGGCAAGACTGATGACATTCCGCGCGCCTTTAATAGAGCTCTTGAACGACAACAAGCTATGCCGAAAGTTAACCGGCCAAGCTGAGACGCTGTAAGTTAACGCAACACGTAGTGATCTGAAATATGCGCACCATTGTGTATAATGTGCGTAACACTGTTGCTGATCTGTATCATACTCAGACAGGTTATCATAGTAATAATGTGATACACTTACAAAAGAATATACGTCTTGCGATAGACCCAACTGCTCAGAGGCAAGAGTTCCTTCAAGAAACCGAACTTTGCCTGAAACAAGAAGCAAAGGGTCGAGACCACGAGACTCGAACGCACGTCGTTGACGTTCGTTCAATTCCTGTTCTCCGGAAGAGTAACGGTTGAGAGCGTAAATCGTTCTGACAGTGGCATCTTTGATCAGTTCAGAGAGGATGTATGATCCCAGTGCGCCCGTAGTCCCGGTGATCAGGACGACGTGCTCCTCTGGATCAGCGCGAACGATATCGACAATCCGCTCCGATGGCGAACACAGAGAAAGAAGCTCAGCTTCTAGGAGAGCGCGCATCAAGCAGAGCCTTTCGTCCCTGAAAGTTCCTCTACTGAGGCCGGTTATGTGGCCTATGAAAGCATTTGCTAATCCCGTGGTGGAGGGATGTGAATAAACAAAGTCACGATCGAGTGTTATGGCGTCGTTGCCCAGAGATTTCCCCAATGACTCAGATAACGTATTAAGGATCCAGCTCGCTTGCAAGCTAAGGGTAGCTCAGCCAACTAATCAGTGTCCTGAGAAACATCGTCACCTGTCACATCCATGCTCGAATATATCAACGTCGTCAGGCAGAGCCTTGTCCATGATGGAAAGAATCAGCGAACGAATGAAGGTAAGTGTTGATTCCTCGGTCCATTCAGGTGGTGGTACTATATGTGCGCGCGCCAGGTAGACAGCTTCGATTTCTTCTTCGTAGTCGGCGATTACTGCTGATCGACGAGCAGTATTCTTGGCGGTATAAGTGAAAGGCTTCGATGGCGACGCCACTATAATCATCTGTCGATGGAGAACGGTGTCTCTTCAGCGTGTATAGATCCGAGAATAGGATGCGAGCGGACCTCTTTGAATATCCTGGAATGTTGAGGCGCGTATTCATTCATTCGCTGTACCGTCGGCCTTGCAATGAATTGGATGAGATGCGTGAATAGGCAGAAGGAAAGAGCACACCAAATCCTTGTTCGGAACTCTTCCAATGCGGCACTATCGTTGGAGTCGATCGACAAAGTTGGGATAGGATCAACAAGCACGCCTGTCAGACTTGTCAACATGAAGGCCCGAGACTAGGCGCTGTAGTAGACGTCACCTGCTTGAGGCTTGCCGCGCCCGAAGACGACACAACTCAACACGTTGCGATCCTGGTTCAAAATGCTCTCTACGCCAAGTTGAGAACCAAACAGAGGGGCGAGATAGAGAGACACAAACCTAGAGGACCCGCATTTGTCTGCGGAGAACTCATTATTAGGTGACATGTATGCAGCAAGCCTTTACCTTTTCACCAGTGCTATGCATTATCTGGTCATCGCGACGACCAAAAACGCGCCAAAAACCGTGTCGAGTGGGATGCGGCTGCAAGAGATCGGACGTTGCGTATGCATCGACATTGTCCACCCTCGTATTGACGACGACAGGCGAAACTAAAGTACCGGCCTAATTTCGCGTTGAATAAAATTTCGTCAAAAAAAGTGATAGCACCTTTAAGACAAGTTCAAACGCATCATCGTGCCCTTGAGCAATGAAATGAGGAGAAATGTAGGCTGCCAGCCTGAAATACTCGAATTCCGGGCAAGCCTCTGGCATGAAGACACTGATGGCACCAGTTTCGGTCCTGCGGGCGATTCTCAGCAACACAAAGACGAATGTCAGTAATAGACTCACGATCCATACAAGGAATTATTTTGACGCCTTGTGAACGCAGATACTGCCCGATCTCGTAGTTGAAGCCACCTCCACCGCTGATCTTCTCTCTGTCGTGAACACAAGGAGCGGGTTAAGACAAACTGGAGACACTGACCACTCCTGCGCATGAAGAGAGCCACCGCACTTTCTCGGCATCTTTAGACCAGGCCTACGAGCATTCAGGATAGCGACGACGACTGAAGAAATAGAAGTACTTCTGGGAAAGCGGGAACACAGACAACGTAGTCGCAATTTGTAGCCTGTAGCTCCGAGAAGACTATCGCGGGGGTTGGTGCATGTGGAGGTTTCTTTGGATCGAAGACGGCCAGCGTATATCCACAGGAAGCCTTTTCGGTTCTGAATACATGATTGCGACAAGTCGAGTGCACATACAGTAGATGGAAGTTGCACAACGCCCATAACGTGAAACATGGCTACTGCATGGACAGATATCACACTACCTGTAAGATCCACCTCTCCATACCAGGGAATATGCATTGACTGCAGATTGTTCAGATTGGTGTATCCTACTGGTTTGGGATGGGCCGTAGATCCTGAATAAATGTCAGCTTGAAGATTAACACAAATGAGAGCATCAACGAACCCGACGAGTGTATGTAAAGAACAATTTGGTCTGGACCTTTCCGCTCGTAAGGAATATCTTGAGGATGGACAGTATATGGCGAGAGGTACAAATCCTGGAAATTGGGAAATGGCAGGACTTTCGGGACGGCATAATCCTTCTCAAGTAATGAGAAACTCTGGGTTGCCAATTGTTGCATGGCACGATCGCCGCTGACGAGAAGATGCTCCACGCGCACTTGCTGGATGAGATGGGCGATGGCAGTGGGCGAATTCCGGATAGAAATAGGAAAAACAACGCAATTGGAACGCAACACGCTCATCAGCATAGTGAAGTACGTCACCGTGTCTGGGACAAAGTGAGATGCAATGCATATGGCCTAAAGTCGAGAGTACCGGATACAGCAAGTATACCAACGACAGGCGAGCTCGACATCGCCGGAGTCCAGGATACCTGCTCACGAACGAACCGGACAGCTCTGTGGACAGCATGAACAATTTCGATCCAGGTGATACACCGCAAGGCCCCCTCAGAATGATCATAGAACAGAAAGAGGCGATGGTCTGGATTGTGCTCAAGATGCCAGTCGAATACTTCTTGTAGGTCCAGTGAGCCATCTAGAGGCGGTGGAACGAAGGTCGTCGACAGGGCCTGAGTACGCGCGGAATTGGGAGAAGACTCATTGGAGTCATAAATGGCGAGGGCGAGGAACAGCCCAACGTCTGGTCTGCTTGAAGAGGGCAAAGAATCAAACTTATAGTATGATGTCACGCATCATGT